>JALIZH010006426.1:0-17005 GCA_030522465.1 Rhipicephalus appendiculatus | reverse complement strand
GAAGTGGCCGGCGAAACCTAGAAAAACTCGAAGTGAGTGAATATCACGTGGCTTTGTAAGCGTCGTAATCCTTTGAACGGACTCCTGCTTTGTACTCTTGGTAGTTCAGTCAAACACTCTTCCAAGGAAAACGGCTTATTGACTTATAAAAATCACTCTTCTTCTCATTTATATTCGGGTCCGCTTCACGAATGGCTTGTATAACTATAACTTTTTTCAAGGTGTTCAGAGTGCTCCTCTTCTGAACGTAAGTACACGAGGATGTCGTCGATGTAAACGTTACAGAATATTCCCAAGTATGGCTTCAAAACGCTGTTCATCATCTGAAACAAGGCTGGAGAATTTTTTCCAACCAAATGGGAGTCGGTTGTACTCATGCACGTGAAACGGTGCAATGAAAGCTCAAACTTTCGTTTCTTCTTGCAGAGGCACTTCTAAGAAGCCTTTGCAAAGGTCCAGGCGAGCAAGAAACCTTGCAGCCACCCGTTTTATCAATCATTTCGTCTATATGAGGCATGGGAAAAGGGAATAAGTCAGTTTGCTTGTCTATCTGTCTGTAGTCGGCGCAGAGACAAATGTTCCGTCCTCTTTTCGTGCAGTTGTTATCGGCGAAGCGCAAGGAGACGTATGAGGGCGTATGACGCCGGCGTAAAGCATTTTCTGTAACTTTGCTTTCAGCCAGCATCTTTGCTCTGGGCATGTTGCAAGCCTTCCGCTTCACTATGGTCGTATCCCGGAGCCCAAATGGTACTTCAAACTTAGCCATCGCCTTGGGGTATCCGCCAACAGAAAGTAACTCAGGATACATGCGAATGACGTCCTCTGCGGCAGTGACTTGCGGGGGTGGTTTTCGGCAACGGCTGTAAAGGCAGTATGTAGGCGCTCATCATGCGTGGTAACTTGTCCATCCCGATAGAGATTCAAACGCAGTTCTTGCATAACTGGGACGGACAAAAGAAGTTGATACTTTCACTCCGTGAAGGACCAGTGACTTTACAGTAGTACTCTAGCTCTGACACGTAACGAATATATCTGCCCATTCATCATACAGTTGTTCGCTCCCATCATAGCCGTACGCGATGACGGGACAATCTTTCCTTATACTTAGCTAGGGAATGACGTCTTTGTTAATGACAGTGATTGACGCTCCACTGTCAACAAGAGCTTTCACCTCCTTCCCATTGACTTTTACAGGCACGTTTATTAGCTTGGAACGGTCCTTTAGATAAATATTTTCACGTGTTTGGGATAAAGGGTCGTCAGAACATCCGTTGATAAGTCTGCTTTTCTTCGTCTGCCTTGTGTTTTTCCTATATGGCTTGGGTTTGCTGAATGGGTCTGGCCATCCAGGGGCTGGACACATTTCAGCGGTTGTCACTTCTCTCGCCGAAGACTGTCGCGGTTGAACGAACAACAGCTTCATATGCTGCAGTAGCTTCTCTGGCGTTCGTGGTGTTCCAAGCTGAATATGGCGCTGCATGCATTCAGGAAGTCCCAGTGTGATGATGCACACAAGCGACGAGTCGGAGATTGCAGAGTCCGCTGCATGCAATAGCCTCCATTTCTCAAAAAAAAGTACTTCGTAACAGAACCAGAGTGGTACCTCAAGGCTATTGCACGGTCCCAACTTCGAAACTTCCTTTCACAGAATGTCCACCAGAGCTCACGCGAACAGGTCCACGTTCCGGCATAGACGCAGCATGCAACGCTCACCGTCTTGACACGTCTTGCAGCGACGTCGATGCACATGGTCGTCGAAAATCGGAACTGTTCAGACGCATAGCACAGGATCCTGCAGTAGACTGCGCCAAAATTGTAATGGCACCGAGAAATCTCGAGTCGAATACGGTCGCCATTACTGTTTATGCTCGTTCTTCTTCCTCCATGTCTAAGAACTGTACTCTTGCGTCTTTTTTTCTATCTTCTTCCTTACATGTCTTTCTGTCTTTGTTTATTTCCTTGTTTTTTTCTTCTCTCTTTCTATCGTTTTCTTTCTCACTTTTTCTATCTTTATTCATTTCTCTCTCTCTTTCTGTATTTCTCGCTTCCTCGTTCTTTGTCTTCATATCACCCTCTGTTTCTTTTTCTTTATTAGATTCTACCTCTCGCGCTCCTTCTTTCTCTTGATGCCTTTCGTTCTCTATTTTTTTCTCTGTATTTCTCTCTTTCTTTCTACGCTATGATTTCCTCTTCGCCTTCTCATTTCCCTCATTTTCACATCTGTCCTTGCCCTCACATTTTGTAGCAAAATATGTTACGAGATCGCAACAATGGTAGCTTTCGGCTATGTAGTTATCCGCCGCCGCCGCTGGTGTCCGTAAGCGCTATCACGACAAAAAAAAAAAACGAAATGAGAAAAAAAAAAAAACGCCAGGCCTGCGTCGATGGTACAGCACAGTCACATCGAAAGCTGGAAGAGCGGCATTTCTAGAGGTTGTTGTAAATTCTCTTAAGGCTAGTGATACAAGTACACTAGCAAGGTACCCACTACGCCATAAATCGTGATTTTTGTCAAGTAGGGAAGCACCCACTAGGTCATTATTCGTCATTCTGCGAAGAAGCGAGGTACTTGCTACACATGTACAAGGCATTACGTGCGCTTTGTTGATGCGGTGGCTGATGACGATGGAGAATTGTGGCTGAGCCTTACGCAATGGGTTCTGAGATTTAAACGATCCACTAGTTGCGTAATTGGCACTCTGTCAACAGCGGCAGTTATTTTGCCCTCTTACCACTCCATGTTACATACGTTAATGTGAGAGAGAACTTTATTGACGTCCTCAGGAAACGGATCATGGGGGCTTTATGGGCTTCCTTGGCAACTAATACAAGTACACTTGCGAGGTACCCACTACGCTATAAATCGTAATTTTTACGAAGTAGGGAAGCATCCGATATGCCATTATTCTACATTCTGCGAGAAGTGTCCTACCTACAACACACCTGTAAAGCATTATACTTTATTGATGCTATGGCTGATGACGATGAAGAATTATGGCTGAGCCTTTTGTAATAGGTAGGAATCATTCAACGTCCCACTAGTAACACTATTTGAGTGACGCCCGATTGTCATTTTACTCTTCGGCCATGCTATATTACACAGGGCGTCCTAAGTATCACGCAGCACAATTTAAAAAGACGGACATCTTTTACGCGAAGCACACCTAGCGCGTATTGTTCCCGGTACACTGCGGTAGCCACTACTATTTTTTTTATTTATGAGGTACAGTTAATTAGTTCTAATGATGTTTTTAACTCGATAAGTACTCTAATTGCTAAAATGTCCATGAGGCATACGTGGTCATACTCAAATGACATCTAATTGCGCTAGTTCAGCGTAATAATGCTCATTTTTTGGGCTGATAAAGAAAGCACGCGTAATATGGACAATAATTATGAATTATTTATTGGCTATCGATTGGCTTGTAGTATGCTTTACCCTTCATGTTAACACATTTGTAAGCAATTTCCAGATATTTAATAGTTAGTGATCGATTATCGATTGGCGTTTCATCTTTTTGTGATTGTCTCTATTTCCTTCTCTTATTTCTCTCTTTTTCTTTCTAGGCTATGCTTTACTCTCTCCCCACTTTTTTTTCTCATCCTCACCCTCTCACATTTTTCCTCCTCGCTCTCACTTTCCTTTCCGACCACCTTGGTATACTCCACTATATATGCTAGGCTTGCCTATAAGCTTCCCTCGATAGCCAAATGGTTACGATGCTTGTCGTCAGATCGTAGCTCGAATCCCTCGCTGTCAATAAATTTTTGTCGCCTATAATTTCGCTTTTTTTCTGTTCTTTTTAGCTCTTCCTTTCTCTCCATGGGATCATGGCCTACGCCTAAGTTGTCGCCCCCCTCCTCGAAAAGGCGGAGGGGGATCTTTCTGCCAATTAGGCAAAGATTATTCATCATCACATCTATCTGTGCTCCTGTCTCCCCCGTAAGGGTTACTACATCCCACACCGGACGAGTCAGCGCACCTCTTCATGAAGCGAAGAAGAAGGTGAAGAACTGAAATCTGGGTGGGATTGTACGATTGCATACTAGAGCAGGTGGTGCAAGAAACCGACACAAGCGAGAAACGGCGACACGAGACCAGCGCTGGTGGCCAGCTGGGTAAATCAGGCGAACGGACTCTCGCTAAGCTCCTTACAAACTCTCTTCCGTGCCCCGCGGTTGTAAAGCACTTTTATCCTTCTTTTAATGACCGCTGCTTATTGTGTGAGGCGGTGGCTTGCACCACGCACATGGTTTGAACACGCCGGCAAATTTTTCCTCTCCCCCCTCTTACACTTTCCCGTACCCGAGAGCAATGGGAGGCAACCCTGCTCCGTTGCCAAAAACTATAGGTCGAACACGATCCGGATCGGCAGACTAGCACAGTGAACGTATTTAAAGATGCAAGGACCGTTGGACGCCTCCAGGATGTCTCTGTAAATGGAGCCATATAAGTCATTCTCACCACCAGCTACCGAAAAACAAGCCCTTATGCCACCGCGCATGCAGATCACGTACGCCAGCTTGGCCGCCTGATGTTGTGACAAGGAGGCCAGTGTCGCAACTATAAACGATGCTCCGCACCACGATACACACGTTGCCCCTAGAGTGCTTCTTCTCCTGTGGTCCCCTCTGAGCTGCATGGTGCTTCCCGAAGAGCTTGTGTCCCAGCATGGAACCCTATTCATATTGCGCCAGATGAATCCCATCACCTGTGAAACATCCCACTTTGTCCGCCGACGTCATCGCTTTAGTGGTCCACTAACGCCGTCCACGTATGAAAGCTGAAAACCTGCGACTGTCCATCAAATGAAAAAAAAATTGGACGACGCTTGAGCTTCGCCTTCCTTGAAGATTAGAACGCTATAGCGTAATCGGGCCCCGTGCGCATCGCCTTCACAACTGCTAGCCTCCCTTCGGTTCTCGCGGCATGCCTCAACCATGCCGTAAGGAAACGAACCACTGTGCGCGTAACATTCGCCATTTCAAAATATGATTGAATGCCTATTGCAAGCACAGTTAAGTGCCCACTGCGCCCCAATCGTTCCTTTTGCGCATCAGCGAAGGGCCCCTTCCGCGTCCGTAAGGCAGCACGCGAACACATGTTTGAGCGTTTTGTAGTGGGTGGGCCTTTTAAACACCCACTCGTTGCGCAATTCACATATTTTGACGCCTTGCGTGATTCTGCGCGTCTGGCACGGAATATTAGGTGCGTTAAGGAGACTCCTTCTACTATATGACATTCATATTGTGTTTTTCCGAATCAGAACACTTGCTTGCCACGCCGACGGCCGGGGTTCGATTCTAACTTGGGACCAATTTTTGTTATTATTTATTTTATTTGCGTCTTGATTTCTCGGTCCCGGACAAGATAATGATTTTAGATGCGAAGCATCTTATGCTTGGGGCTCTGTCCATCCCTCCCGCGTCCCGCGCCCGGCAACTTTCATGAAGTAGGGAAGCACCCATTATGCGAACCAGAACACTGTAGTAATATGAAGGCCGTCAACCACTATCACAGTCACCAGAGTCATGGCCGAGAGCACAGAGAGGCTGCTTAGGAATGGCTTGGCAGGTGGTGTCTGTCGCCCAGGTTGACCCCATTCCTTAATCTTGCTTGCACGTGTTCGGAGGGGGCTTAGTCCGTCCCTCCTTCCCGCGTCCCACACCACCACAGCGCATGCGCATCCCCTCCCCCCTCTCTCTCCTACGCTCACCCCCTTTCTCTCCTCTAGGAATCTTCACTCTACGGAGCGGCGCCCGCGTCCCACATCCCCACAGCGCACCCGCGTCCTCTCCCCCCTCTCTCCTCTAGGAATCCTCTACTCTACGGAGCTGCTCCCACGTTCCACACCCCCACTAGGAATCCTCTACGCAGCGGCGGGCATGACAGGTGGTGTGACAGCTGCATACTTCACTGGGGGGCGCCACGGTAGTTCCGTGGTATGAAAATTACGTTCCGTGGTATGAAAGTGTTTGGAGGGGATTTAGTCCCTCCTTCCCGCGTCCCACACCCCCTACAGCGCTTGCGCGTCCCCTCCCCTATCCTCTCCTACGCTCACCCACATTCTCTACTCTAGGAATGCTCTACTCTACGGAGTGGCTCCGGCTTCCCACACCCCCACAGCGCATACGCGTCCCCTCCCCCTCTCGCCTCTAGGAATCCTCTACTCTACGGAGCAGCTCCCGCGTGCCACACCCCCACAGCGCATGCACGTCCCCTCCCCCTCTTTCTCCTCTCCTACGGTCCCCCCCCGTCCTGTCCTCTAGGGATCCTCTACGGAGCGGCGCGCACGACAGGTGGTGTGACAGCTGCATACTCCGCTGGGGGGCGCCACGGTAGTTCGGCGTTATGAAAATGACGGAGCGCGCGCGCGTCATTCTCTCTCCCGTGCAGCGCCGCGATGAGCGCCCGGATCGCTGCCGTGAAATGAGAGCGGCGACGTTCCTCCCGCTCAAGCTGATTCCCCGCTGCTTCGCATCCACACATGGTTCCCTTTAGCGGGAGATGGGGGAAGTTTTTTTCGTTCACAACCGACGACGCGCACACCGAAACCGATGCCGACGCCGGAATTTCCGCGAAACGAGCTCTTTAACGCCATCGCGATAACAATTCATCCCCTCCATGAAGAAGTTTGTGCTGCAGGGGTGTAATGTTCAACGACCTTTATTATCGCTTTTCAAGCGAACTATACTATGCGATGGCTGTAAAGCCGCGGACCAAGTAGGCTAATTGAGCGCGTTGTCTTTCAGTACAGTGATGTGTTTATACTCCAGTGTCCATTTCTTCCTGTCCGTGTGTGTGTAGAGCAAACACCGTTATCTATACTCCAATGATATGACTGTATTTGGCCGTTTGTGTAATTACTTCTACATGACGATAGTTAAAATATATAGTTCTATATAGTAAACATATGCCATAGAAAGGCAGAGTTCAGAGGCTTTTCGCTATCTACGTATCTCGTGACATACCCAAAAATTAAAACGTATTGTTGGAGCCGCCGCCTTCGAGCCCCTGCAGCCACCTTAAAAGGCGCAAAACACGCAGAGCACCCTGAGTGTTTAATACAGCGCAGCATATGCACATTCTAAGGGGTTGCCTGGGAATAGATAGAGCACCCTTTGTTCAGAGTTGTATGCACAATACCTTCCTTGCGTCTAACAACGCTACGCTTTTGCTCAAGAATACGTTTAGACCACCACTTTAAATGTTCACTGACGTCGTTTTTGGCTTCCCCTGCTTATAATAGCAAAAAGTATTGCGCGATAATACGCCACGCTTAGATCCTGCACAAACTACGTCATTTAGTAGCATGATCGGGATCAAAAGAAGCCGTGTTTGTTCTTGACAAGGGCTGGTATTGTTAACTAATACAACAAGGACACGCGTGCAAGCTAAGTGTCAGTAACCTTCTCAACTAGCGAACTCAATTTTCTGAGTACGTTTCTTGCACACCTAGTATGTTATTCTCTTTCTGTCATTATCATAACCACTCATCGTGCCAGTAGCTGCTCACCTGAAATACGCAATTCTGCGAAATTTCATGCATAAGCGTTTTAGATGCGAAGCATCTTATGCTCGGGGCTCTGTCCGTCCCTCCCGCGTCCCGCGTCCCCCGTCCCGCGTCCCGCGTCCCGCGTCCGGCCACTTTCATGAAGTAGGGAAACACCCATTATGCGAACCAGAACACTGTAGTAATATGAAGGCCATCAACCACCACTACAGTCACCAGAGTCATGGCCGAGAGCACAGAGAGGCCAATGGCTAGGTAGGTGGTGTCTGTCGCCCAGGTTGACTCCATTTCTTGATCTTGCTTGCATGTGCATGCGAGGGCTTTGTCCGTCCCTCCTTCCCACGTCCCACACCCCCTCTCTCTCCTTTCCAGCGCTCCCCCCCTTTCTCTCCTCTAGGAATCCTCTACTCTACGGAGCGGCGCCCGCGTCCCGTTAACTTCATTCCTTGATCTTGCTTGCATGTGCTTGCGGGGGCTTTGTCCATCCCTTCTTCCCGCGTCCCACACCCCCACAGCGCATGCGCGTCCCCTCCCCCTGTCTCTCCTCTCCTACGCTCCCCCTTTCTCTCCTCTCATCATCAGCCTGACTATGCCCAATTCAGAGCAAACGCCTCTTCCATGTTCCGCCAATCATCCCGGCCCTGTGCTTTCTGCTGCCACGTTATGCCTGCAAACTTCTTAATCTCATCTGCCCACCTAATGTTCTGTCTCCCCCCACACGCGTCTGCCTTCTCTTGGAATCCAGTCAGTTACCCTTAAGACCAGTGGTTATCCTGCCGACGTGCTACGTGCCCGGCCCATGTCCATTTCTTATTCTTGATTTCAACTATGATATCCTTAACCCCCATTTGTTCCCTGACCCACTCTGCTCTCTTCCTGTCTCTTAAGGTTACACCTATCATTTTCGTTTCCATCGCTCGCTGCGTCGTCCTCAGTTTCAGTTGAACCCTCTTTGTAAGTGTGCAGGTTTCTGGCCCATAGGTAAGTACCGGTAAGATGCAGCTGTTATATACCTTCCTCTTGAGGGTCTCCTCAAGCGGCGCCCACGTCCAACACCCCCACAGAGCAATGCTCGTCCACTCCCCCCCTCTTTCTCCTACGGTATCCCCCGTTGTCTCCTCTAGGGACCCTTTAGTCTACGGAGCGGCGCGCACGACAGGTGGTGCGACAGCTGCATACTCCGCTGGGGGCGCCACGGTAGTTCCGCGGTATGAAAATGACAGAGCGCGCGCGCCTCATTCTCTCTCCTGTGCAGCGCCGCGATGAGCGCCCGGACCGCTGCCGTGAAACGGGAACGGCGACGTTTCTCCCGCTCAATCTAACCATCTCCGCGCTGCTTCACATCCACACATCTTTGCCTTTAGCGGGAGATGGGGAAGTTTTTTTTTAGATGCGAAGCATCTTATGCTCGGGGCTCTGTCCGTCCCGCGTCCCGTGTCCCGCATCCGGCCACTTTCATGAAGTAGGGAAGCACCCATTATGCGAACCAGAACACTGTAGTAATATGAAGGCCGTCAACCATACTACAATCATCAGAGTCATGGCCGAGAGCACAGAGAGGTTGCTTAGTAATGGCTAGGCAGGTGGTGTCTGTCGCCCAGGTTGACCCCATTCCTTGAGTCATGGCCGAGAGCACAGAGAGGCTGCTTAGCAATGGCTAGGCAGGTGGGGTCTGTCACCCAGGTTGACCCCATTCTTTGATCTTGCTTGCATGTGTTTGGAGGGGGCTTAGTCCTTCCCGCGTCCCATAGCGCATGCGCGTCCCCTCCCCCTTCTCTCTCCTACGCTCACCCCCCTTTCTCTCCTCTAGGAATCCTCTACTCTACGGAGCGGCCCCCCGCGTCCCACACCCCCCACAGCGCATGCGCTTCCCCTCCCCCCTCTCTCTCCTACGCTCACCCCCTTTCTCTCCTCTAGGAATCCTCTACTCGACGGAGCGGCCCCCCTCGTCCCACACCCACCACAGCGCATGCGCGTCCCCTCCCCTATCCTCTCCTACGCTCACCCCCTTTCTCTCCTCTAGGAATCATCTACTCTACGGAGCGGCTCCCGCGTCCCACAGCGCATGCGCGTCCTCTCTCCTCCGGGACTCTACTCTACGGAGCGGCTCCGGCGTCCCACATCCCCACAGCGCATGCGCGTCCTTCTCTCCTCTAGGAATCCTCTACTCTACGGAGCGGCTCCGGCGTCCCACACCCCCCCCAGCGCATGCACGCCCCCCCCCCCCCCTCTCTCTCCTCTCCTACGGTCCCCCCGTCCTTTCCTCTAGGAATCCTGTACGGATCCCCCCCTCTCTACTCCAGGAATCCTCTACTCTACGGTGCGGCTCCGGCGTCCCACATCCCCACACCGCATGCGCGTCCTTTCCCCCCTCTCTCCTCTAGGAATCCTCTACTCTACGGAGCGGCTCCCGCGTCCCACAGAGCGCATGCACGTCCCCTCCCCCCTCTCCTACGGTCCTTTCCTCTAGGAATCCTGTACGGAGCGGCGCGCACGATGGGTGGTGTGACAGCTGCATACTCCGCTGGGGGGCGCCACGGTAGTTCCGCGGTATGAAAATGACGGAGCGCGCGCGCCTCATTCTCTCTCCTGTGCAGCGCCGCGTTGAGCGCCCGGACCGCTGCCGTGAAATGAGAGCGGCGACGTTCCTCCCGCTCAATTATCTCCCCCGCTGCTTCGCATCCACACATGGTTCCCTTTAGCGGGAGATGGGGAATTTTTTTTAAAATAAACCTTTCAATTGTTAATAAGCCCTCCGATTTTCCTGCTCCAATATTTCTTTTTACTTTAAAAGAACATGTTCCGATAGTTTCCTCTCAACTGCTATGACAATGCCAATTTCTTTTTGCTATAACAAAGCAGTCTAATCTTTCTCCACTGAATACCTCATTAGGGTTCACACAAGCACCAGTTTTCTAAATGTGTGAATGCGCATAAAACTTCTACGTACGTTTGCTGAATACACCATCCATCCGCCTCGTAACATTATCCGCCTCGTAACCTCTACATTCCAATGCTACGGGGAAGGGCTACTTGTTAAGTTATAATGGTAAGAAGCTCCGTGGACGAAGTCTATTTTCTCCGCTCATGAAATCTCTAGCGCTCACTATGGGTGTATGTGATTTGCTGAATTTAGTGCAAAGTTTCCACCGGCAGAAAAGCAGCAAGACAGATAGAACAAAATAAGTTTTTAAATTTGGGGAGGGGGGCAGCATTAGACCATATGTTATCTATCCCCAGAGACTTGGCAGAAGACGTGTGCTGCCCAGCATAAATATCACGTTGAACGATGAGTATAACATAAATATCAAGCCTTGTAGATGCCTCCTTGTCGCTTTGGAATGAAACGGGTGCATCACTTCTTGTATGTGCTTGTTGTCAAGTATAACATGCGTACAGATAAATCACGTGAAAGGAAGAAAGAAATCTGGCGTGGCAGCAAAGTACGACATTAGTCCCTCGGTATAGTGTCAAGGTTTACACCACTGAAGAAGTCTGACCTTGTACTTCCGATAGTCTTCATGAAAGACGATAATGTTCGACAGTGTCATCTGCTGTATTTTTTTGGTTTACAGCCAAAGTTCTTGTCCAAGAGTTGTTGCCTAGCAATCATGTTGACGTCATACATACTCATGGCTGTAGGCCAAATAGAGTAGAGCCACTCAAAAGAATTCTATCACATTTACAAATTTAAAGGCATTGGTCAGGGACCCTCAGTTACTTAAAATAGTAGGCATTATGAAACAGCTGTCATTGCGACAATCAATCGAATGCTCTGTGAAAATGCTGGCTGGCTCCTCTCTGTTCTCAGACCATCGACGCGAATGATGAGCTTCGAGTGAAACAAAAAATCGCAATTTAGAAGCCCCAGCCAATCACGGTCCATGCCCTTTCTTACTTTGGGAAACCACTGTAACGAAATAACAGCGCAAGAATAGAGGGACGGATGCGGCCCACACGCGAGAGTTGACTCCCAACTGATATTTTTTCCGCAGTGCATGAAATATATAGCAACAATAAAAAAAATTCACCGCCATATCCACAAAGTAAATGATGTTAGAGGAGCTTGCTCGGGGATGATCGGGTAACCCGGGAATACTCCGTACACATCTCCTACCATCATATACAGACGTGACAACGTTGTTATATATACATTACATACACAATGTTTATTAATTGACATTTGGATGCACTATATACATTTTGATGGACTATATACATTATATATACATAGGAGATGTTCTTTTGCAAAGTACAAGAAGGGCGTCCCTCGATGAGCTCGGGCACTCGTTTTCCTATAAAGATGATTGCTTTATGATGCATGAACTATATACATTATACATTCACAAGAGATGTTATTTTACAAAGTACAAGAAGGGCGCCCCTCGATGAGCTCGGGTCTAGTTTCCCTTTAAAGATTATTACTTTGTGATCAGTAAAGTATGCTGCCAAGGGATCATCGATGATGGGACGATGACTTTGGCAGCCCTCTTCGCTTCTGCTTCGCTGGCGCACAGCTCCGGGTTTGCTTGACAGCGAGGCCACTTCGCTTCGGCCTTCCGGGCTGTCACCGCAGGGTCTTGGCGGCGAGCCCGAGCTGCTGCTGCGTTGCGAGCCCGCCGCGCTGCGGCTTGTGTGGCGTTCATGCGGCCGAGCGGTAACGAAGAGTATTCACTGCGTAAGCTCCCGGCGAAGAGAAAGGAAGCGCGCGTGCTGAGAGTGGTGCGCGTCGCCTTGAGCGGCGCCGCCATCTAGTGAGGAATCACCGGAAAGCCGGCGCCTTGAGTGGCGTGTACACTCCGCCTCCGAGGCCATCGCCGCCGCCAGACAAGGCGCGAGCCTAAGAAGCTTGCGGAGCAAGCTCCTGAATGTCGTTTAACAATCTCTTGCAGTTATCGTCAATGCTACCAAACCAACTAGCCCACCGACAAGCATTAACAAAGTTCATTTCTGGAAGCCACCATTAAGCCGGGGCCCCAAATTATTAACACTTACAATAGATCTCTCATACCTCTATAAAAATCGCGAGTTATGTATCCCAGCAAGTACAATATGGGAGAAGATAATTGTTTATTAGGATCATATGATTGTTAGAACTGCAAGTTTGACAAAAAAGTCACTGTTTCACCGCAAGGGCAGAATAATGAATGCTGCTGAGAGAGAGAAGAGTAGAGTAGAGTAGATCCTTTGGACCGTGGCACACACCCACGCTGGGGGATTGGCCAAGAACCGGGTAGTTTAGCAAGACATTCTTAAATAGTGGTTAGATGTCTATTTAAAGATGAAAAGAGAATTGATTAATCAAAAATTGTAAATATTAATAATATATGAATAAAAATTCTGAAATAAATGTTGATGCGAGCAGTTTGATTAAAAACAAGGAGTTTATAAAATAAGGAAGGTGGATAAATTTATTCTACGATCTAAACCTCTTCGATTCTTTAATAAACTTCTCCAAGGCTTTGACAACGTTCCCGTCACTGTGGCCAAGGGCAACGCCCCGAAAGAAAGAACATTTGGTACATTTAAATCTATTCTAAGGAGTCGGAAAACAGCACCTAAAGTACTTTTGCGCAATGTAGAGTACCTATTACAGGAGATGAGGTAATGTTGTGTTGTCTCATGTACTCCGCAGAAAGAACAGTTAGGGGAAGCTGCAAGAGACCGACGCCCGCCTTGCCGTGGCTGAATACTTCTTTTTCCTTTTACTGCGTGCCCTCGAGCAGCCCCGCCTTGCATCCGCTTCTTCGCGCGTCTTATGCACAGCATGGCGTTTCCCGCCAACGTTTTCCCGCGGGAGATTCAACATCCTCCCGGGTCCGCGGCGTGGTCGTTTGCCTCCAGTAGGTGCAGCCTATATGATATGCACCGGATTTGATGGCCGTTTGGGTAGGCGAGTTCGAAATTCCTGTCGATGCCGACCATACCTGGAAACGCCACAACCCCCATGCCGAATTTTCACTGCAGCGCCGACACGCTGTCACCATTGACGTTTGCCAAATCACAAACGCGCAGTCCGCACAAAGACGGTGACTCGCAGTCATTGGAGCGCACGAGAAGCAAGCCTTTTTTCTTCCTTCGTTTCCACAGTTGGAGAAGCTCGTTCTTGCACGTCACACACTTTAGCGAGTCATGAGCAGTGGAACCAGGCGCACAGCCGCTAGTTCTTGCTGGTAGCCCCTCAATGCGATTGCCGGTTAGTAAGTGTAATAGTGTCGGCTCCCGCCCATCGTCGGTCTCCTCGCATAGTTGATTGAGTTACAGGGCGGTCATGTACTGTCACGCCTCTATGATGCTGAGGTGGCAATAAGAGCAGAAACGTGGAATGCGAATGGCAGACAGAGTAGAAAGTTCCAATGCCGTCTTCTTCCGCAATTTTTTGGCGTCCGGTGAAAGAGGCTCGTCCCAATAGAGTTGCTTCCCCTATAGCTCTCCGCGCCTTTTCTCCTCTTAAGGTGTGGCTCGACCATCACGCGTCACGTGTTTTGAGATGCCACAGCGGGTACGCATAGTGTCTCCAGTAGTCATGCAGAACTATCGATGGCACTATGCATACTATCGATAGTTCTATACAATCGAGCTATCGATGGTAAAAGAAACTAGCGATAGCGCTATCTATAGTTTATCTATCGATACTATCGATAGTTTTGTACTACGACCGTTAGTATGAAATCAACCGCACGAACTCATTGCAGCATTAACTTGATTCCCCGAGTGTGTGGAGCAGGAGGAGCAGGCTGAAGGGCACAAATGTTGACATGCTTGCGCTCCTTCACCATGATTTTTTGCTTACACATGACGATTACGTTTAATTATTCAGGTGTACAGGAAACAAGACATTTACAATTGACGAGCGCTGCGCGGCTTCAAATTTATATCGCATTTTGTAATTTTGATGTCACACTACCAGGAAATAGGGTTGTTAATTGTAAGGTGCAAGTGCTTACTTTTGAATATGAATTTATGGGTGGACATATTGCCGCATTTTCACTGCTGGAATACTTGTTTCGCCATAAAATTGCTCATAAATTAAGTAAACTGAGTATTGCTGATAGTAGGCTGCCGCAAATGTCTTTTTGCAATATCCCCGGCCGGGAACAGCAGAGTTATTCAAAGCACTATTGGTACTATGGATAGTAATCTCGGCGGTAATACTACCGACATCACTACTACTGACAGTACTATCGATTTCACTATCGATGATAGCATCGATTGAAGTACTATCGATAGTTTCTTGACAGTATCGATTGTTCAAGATAGTCAATTTTCCGATAGTTCTGCATCACTACTCTCCAGGTCTTAAATTGACAGGTGGCGATGATGATTCTTCTGCCAGTGCTAGGGCGGACGGTAGATGAGATGGTTTCACGGTGTCCGCAGCCTTGCGGTTCGTTGATGGTCTCCCTGAAGTCGGGTTCTCGTGTGACACTCCCCAATCCTCTCTATTTTCGACTTCAACTTGAAGGAACTTCAAGATTGCCTTCACTTGCTCGTCTATCGATTGGACTTCAGAGTCCGCGGCTTCTGTCTCGGTTTTCGTGCGCTTTCGATACTGGATCACCAGGTCCTCTGGCAATGAGCGCATCAGCACCCGGAGCAAAACAACCGCGTACTTTGAAGACGACATACCAAAGCGTTTCAAACAGCCGGCCCTGAGCACTATTTGCTCGTACACGTCCCGCAGCCTTGATACTTGCCACGACGTCTCGATCGTTTCGATGGAAAGGAGGCTGTCAATGTGGTCGTCGATGAGGAGATCCTTTCGGCCAAACCTTTCGGTGAGCTCCTTGACGGCGATGTTGTAGTTCGCTACTTTGGCCCGCTTCGCAGCGCCGGCCACGTACGTCTGGAAGTACCTGAATTTTACAGCGAAAGCTGTTATCAGATCACAACAAGGGTGCCGTAGTTGTCCACCGCCGTCGCCACCGCCGGTGTCCATAGCCGCTATCGCACTAAATAAGAAAAAAAACTTCTAAAAGAAAATGTCCAGGATGGAACAGGATTCGAACCTGGGTCCGCTCCGTGCCAGCCCAGTGTTCTACCACTGAGCCACGCCTGTGCTTTTTTTTCTTTAATGCATGGAAATAATGCCATCAAGTCTTGTCATGTATTCACCGTTTAGGCTCGAAACCCCTGCGCTCAAAAACCCTACACAAGCATTATGTCGCGGAGGAACCGCGTTAACATGTGCAATATAACGTGGTAGAAGAGTAAAACAACAACCAGGCGTCACACAATATTAATTGCATTACGAGGGGGTCGTTGAATGCTTCCAACCCATTACAAAGGGGCCTCAGCCATAATTCTTTGTCGTCATCAGCCACCGAATTGATTAATGGTGTAGTGGGTACCTTGCAAGCGCACTTGTATTATTAGCCCAAGATAGATTGCAGCGGGTTTTAGAAATGGCGCTCTCTCAGCTTTCGCTAGACTGTGCTGCGCGTACCGCGCAGGCCTGGCGGTTTTTCGATACCGCTGAGATGGGGGTGTGTGTGGATGACCACCTTGTAGTGCTCCCAGAACCCCTGCCACTCAAGGTGCTCGCCGCAGAAGACGGGTACTAGAAATTTCGGCAAGGCAACGTGCAATCCTGCTGCTCGTGGCCTACTGTGATCAGCGAGGTTCTGACCGATGGTGTACGAGAGGGCAGCTCCCATGGAGTTGATGGATCCGTTACTCATACCCGCATGCCTCGGCTGGTTGGCTTCGATTACGGCAGAACGAACCGATGCACGCGTGTTCATCGCGGACCGAAGCCTGCTGTCGGCTTTCACGATCTTCTCGTGCTAGTTAAGAGCTCCCAGATTTTCCTGGTCAAACTGCTCACCGTCAAGGGCGTCGGTGATCTGTTTGTCCAGTTCGGCGAGAGATGAGTCTTTGTTGCGAAGCCTGTCGATGAGTTCCTGCAAGCCGGCGGAAAACGGCAAATTGTCTTGCAGTAGGAGCTCGCCGACCTCGGTCAGGGTGTCGGGTAGTGGCAACGCGAAGGGAGCCTGGATGCCTACGTAGCTTCTCCATCCTCGGTACGATATCGGTACGGTATCGGTGTGGAGGATGTCGGCCTTCTCTCGGGTTTCGACAACAATAATGTTGAGACAGAGAAGAGACGGACACCCGCGTTGACCTGGTTGAACACTTCTTGTTTTCCTTTTACTGCACGCCCTCTGGCAACCCCGCCTTTCAAACGGTTCTTCGCGCGTCTTATGCGCAGCATGGCATTTCAAGCCAACGTATTCCCCCGGTGTATCCAACAAATGCGATAGCAAGAAATTAGAATGCCACACATTAAGCGACAAGCAGCTCTAAACTTGCAACGCGCCGCTGAAGCATATATAGTAGGTGGAAGATTAAAATTGCACAATGTCTTGCATCTAGTGACGCGGGAGAACGAATAAAAAATATATACATCGAAAGGTAAACTGTATGCATGGATATTACTGATGGTGACTGCCGTTTTATGTTGCCGTATATAATCAAAAGGTAGAATTTCC
>JALIZH010006425.1:0-16431 GCA_030522465.1 Rhipicephalus appendiculatus | reverse complement strand
GTGCGACGGCAGCGATTCCGTACTGGGTGGGGCCTTGCTCAAATCCTCTGACAATGTCATTACAAATTGTCTGAGCTTCTCTGTCGTCTCTAGCGGGAAAGACGTCGTGCACAAGCTTTCTTCGTTTTGGAACTGACTGTAACTGCAGTGCCCAGCGTGGAGGGGGTTGTAAACTTTTTTCCATCTCCTCCAGTTCCTGGTTCGGACACGTTTGGATTTGATACTTCTCCCACGCCTCGATCAGGTTCCGTAAGTGTCGCCATGGTTTCATTAATGTCATAGGCACTGTTCTCGTGGCTCGAAGCAATAAAGTCTGTAGTTTGTCCCTGGGAATATAGATGGCGTCACCAAAAAATAACTCGAAATGGTAATATAGGGGGGTACCTCGTCTTCTGTATCTTGCTCGTCATGCTGACGTTTACGTGATTCTGCCATGGTCTCTATTAAAGAGCAAGAAAAAAAGCAACAATTCAGTGTCTAGAATAATATATAAAGTGCAGAGTCTTACCGAAGGCGTCTTGAGTGTCCACTTGAGGTCCTCCTGAGCGGACAGCCTGTTGAAGACTGTGAGTTGCTAGCTGCTGGAGACTCCTTTATATACCCCTTGTGGCGGCCTTGGAAGCCTGTTATATTTAGTGTAAAAAAACCCAGCAGTAACTGGTTACGATTGCGAGACAACTAGTTAGCGTCCGCTCAGTAGAATTTTAATGACGTTTGCTTGCTATTGACGCGCTTCTTTTTTAATACGCATTTTCCTCGTATGTCGTTGTCGTTGTAGCACCACTCAGAAAAAGTATATATATATATTTAAACATATCCTTCTTAGTCTTCGACGACAACGACAACGGCACAGTATTATTAAGTAAATAAGAAAATGGAACAAAAAATGTTTTTTTTTAATTTTCTTTTTATTGCGGAAAAAATGGCACTGAGCGTAGGCTTCTTGTAACAGCTTCTTTCGATGCATTCATTTGCTCTTGTGCAATTTTTTGCAGCTCTGCCTTGTGTTCGGTAACCTCGGTCTCCGTGCGAGCAAGATTGACTGGACGTCCGTGACGTGTGAGGCTGTTGTAACTTGCTTTGATGTTCTCGTTGGAGTGACGCAAGTACGGCCCCACGTTCGATGGCAGAGTAACGCTGTCGGCAACTATGGTGTCTACGTCAGAATGAACCACCAATTCTGTGTCAATTTGAAAAAAAAGCGGCAATATCTTGAAAAGTTTCTGTACTGCCGGGGTCGTCCTTGTTCGATTTGCTTACCGCCAACACGCCAAAACTCAAACTCGGTTGAATAGTGGAGTGCGTCATTGGTTTTAGACCTCGGGTGAAGTAAGTATTTTCCATGGGGTCCAAATATCTCACGTGGCGCGTATGCATATCGTCGCGTCGAAGCCGCATGGTGACGTTTGGATCTGGCTTTTGCTCGTACGATTCGTAGTTTGACATGTTGCTGGTGGTGTAGGATGCAACGTCAGTAGGCAGGCCAAGCTGTGTACGGGTTAGCAACTCGTTACCCGCGTTATAAGTAGGACCCATCTTTAGCCACGCATCAGTGCCAAACTGGTACTCATAGTTAATTATAGGTGTGCCCACGTGACCTTTGAAAGGAAACTGGTTTACGAACTTGGTCAAGCGGGGACTAGCCTTTTCAATGTGAATAAAAGTCGTAGGCAAAGTTGTGTCGCGGCACACCCATGCACGCAGGTATGCTCTTTTCGTCGTCGCCATCTTGACCCTCGGTTCCCGGTGTGATTTTAAGACCCCAATAGCTCTTAGCCAGATCGGAATGGTCCTTCTCCTGAAATGGTGTGTAAGACTGCGGCTTCATCGGGTTGTTTGTCTCGCCTTTCTTAACGCGGCACATGCCGGTGTCCATGGAGTGGTTCAATCCGACGGAACTAAGGCCATAAACTAGCATGTCAGAGTTGACAGGTTGGACAACTGAAGAGCCTGTCTTCCAAGGCGTGCGTAACCCATGAGGGGTTACCTTGACAGAGCAAGTCACAGCTCTTGTGTGAGATGGTAGGTTAAGGTAGGTGCCGTGAGGAATATAAAGATACGGCCGGTCCACTGGCAAGCGTGACAGGCTAGTCAAAACGCCTGGAAACGTTTTCTCGGTGTCATAAACTAAATTGGTCTTCATCATTGCGTAGGCCCAAGTGGTGAGTATTTTGCTGTCACGGAAGACTGTGACCACTCCGTGGTCGCGAGGTACGCGCAAAATCTGCTGAACGAGCTCTGAGGAATTTTCACCGTTACCTCCAATTCCTGCTCCGCCTTGACGGATGGGGGCGTCTGAGGGCATCTGGTGCGACATTTGCGTACTTTCGGTGTCGCCGGTGCTTGAGTCAGGCAGGTATCGCTTTGCGTCTGCTGTATCTGATTCCCCGTTATGTGCACGTTTCCGTCTGTCTCCTGGCATTCCATAAAGACTGCGGCCCAAAACGTATTGTTCCACAATATTCTTCGTGCCCAGACCAACTGCACCTAATGCAGAGTGCCAGTTACCCGTGCGTCTAAAGTCATTCAAGAAGAGAGCCGCAGATGCCTGGTCAGCCGCAAAGACGTCCACGTGACTTTTGGCCCGCTCGTAGGCTTCGCCGTGCGACTTGGCTATGCCGTCGTCCTCGTCCACCGGATCTCCGTTGCGCAGTGGATTCCCGGGACCCAGGTACCGGTGGCCTGGGAATAAAGGCATACTACTCAGGTTAGGAGATATACACATGGTAGCGGTAGCGACATCGACGACTGCTACACACTTAGCCGCCTCTATTTGATTGATTGAATTGACTGAACTGACTGACTGAACTGACTGACTGACTGAACTGACTGACTGACTGACTGACTGACTGACTGAACTGACTGACTGAACTGACTGACTGACAGATATTGAACAGAGCTAAAACTGACTGAACAGAGCTGACTGACTGAACTGACTGACTGACTGAACTGACTGGCTGAACTGACTGACTGACTGACTTCACTGACAGATATTGCGCTTGTCGTTGTCGGTGTAGTCGGAAAATGCAAAGTCCCATACATATCTCCATTGAACTGACTGACTGACTGACTGACTGACTGACTGACTGACTGACTGACTGACTGACTGACTGACTGACTGAACTGACTGACAGATATTGCGCTTGTCGTTGTCGGTGTAGTCGGAAAATGCAAAGCCCGGACCAGGACGAATTTTTCGGCAACTAAGAAGCTTTTCTTTCTGAGAAATCCGTACGGATTTCCTTGTGGCTTCATGCTACAAACTGGTGGTTGTCAATTTTCCCTTTCATAACCCTTCCTCCACCTTGCGGGATTCCGCAGAACTCATTTGCAACTAAGATTTGTGTATCTTGACGAGTGCTTTGGTATAACTGTCATGATGGAAATGCTACAGCACATGCCGAATCGCGAGCGGAAAATAACTCCGTGCCTTCAACAACGCTGCGCGTAGTCTGCTACGGAGCAAGATACGGCACCGGGCGTGTAATTATAAAGCAGTCGCTGGCTTAATAGCATAAGACTCTCGGTATAACTAAGATTTGTGTATCTTGACGAGTGCTTTGGTATAACTTTCTCGGTATAACTAAGATTTGTGTATCTTGACGAGTGCTTTGGTATAACTGTCATGATGGAAATGCTACAGCACATGCCGAATCGCGAGCGGAAAATAACTCCGTGCCTTCAACAACGCTGCGCGTAGTCTGCTACGGAGCAAGATACGGCACCGGGCGTGTAATTATAAAGCAGTCGCTGGCTTTATAGCATAAGACTCATATATACGGTTTGTGTGTTTGCACAAGCTTATTTTTTTTTTCTATGTGTTAAGCTTATTTTTTTCTTTTTTTTTTTCTTTTTTTTTTTTTTTGCGGTTGAGAAATTGCAATCTCGTGAGTTCGTGCGTTCGAGCTGTCTGGCATTGAGCCACTCGACGAAGTATAGCGGCTTCTTTTTTAACGAAAGAATAGCCCATATTGGGGCTACCAAATTTTTGCCGGTGGGTTCGCAACAGCCAACCATCCATTTTGTGATCTCTCAAATAAATAAGCAGTTCCATTTATGGCGTATTCCTTATAATAGAAGCTCAATTCTGATAAGCAACGTCCTGCACGTATCGCGCTCGATTTAAGAAGTGGCATAGAAACACATTTCAATGCTGGCATATCTGAATTCAAACACTATTGATAACCCTGATTATCTTTGCCGAGATCAAAATGCTCATTCGGACCGCTAGACGATCGGCTATCTTATCACACTGCTGCCAACGATCGGTCGTTTGCGCGCTGAGCTGGCAGCAACGATGGCAGCATGTTCTCCGTCGGCGGGGTCACCGGCCGTCCGGCTCATGACGTCACCTGAAGTGCGCGCCTATTGGTGGAGGCTCGTGTGCATCCGCCTTTGAGGGGAAAATGCCGCTGCCTCTTAAGTTGTACCCGACTATAGATTTATGTTTAGGGTGAACGTATATTCTGGCAGATACATTGCGTTTTAGGATTTTTCTGATGGCAATAACGTGAGTTTAAACAACATTAAAGCACTGAATGCGGCGCCCATCAGTGGCACGGGACAGATGCCTGCACAGGAACATTGTCGTGAGCGTAGCTTATAGAAGGCTTGCACTAACGTCGCTGAAACATCGACTTTGGAGCACCAACATAGGCGTGCGCACGAGGGGGGGGCAGAGGGGGCGGCGCCCCCCCCCCCCTAGTCACCTAAGAGGGGGGGCGCAAAATGTGCCCTACAAATTGACCTAATAGGGAGGGGGGGGGGAGCGCTGCGATGACCCTTCGCCCCCCGTGAAGGGGAACCCTGCGCACGCCTATGAGCACCAACATGGTGGGACGCGAACTTTGCGGTGTCACGTTGGTGTTATCAATATATCGCGTGCAGATTCCTTGGTTATTCATGCACAGAGGTCCAATAACATCACAGCGACGTCGTTATCACATTGAAGCATGTTAATCACCGCGTGATTATACTGCCTCGACGTAAACGAAGCCGCCACGTTGAAAGCATGTTTTGCGCCCGTGACACCGCGTGCAAACTATCAAAATATCATTGCGCACTTTTGCTAACCGTGCTGCAGCAATAGCGTCTTTTAAAGCTTTTAGTCGACAGTGACAAGGTGAATGAACACGTATCGATTCGTCAATACCTGCGGAAAAGTTTGCTTACTTGCACTGAACATCATTGTCCTGCGAGTACCGTTCGCGGGCGGACGTGTTCTACCTCGGGTAGCCGCACTAGCGCAAGGACCCCTCAAGCCGCCCTCTTTTCTATTGAAACTTGTTATGACGCACATGTTTCGGTGGCAGTGTCGTACGCGAAAAAACCCGTGGCCGGCGAGCGTACAGAAATGCAGCCCACGAAAGTGTACCGGGCGCAAGTGTATTCGTATGCGCCGTTTTCCAAGGATTGATGCTCTCTGTGTCGTGGGTTTGTCGGTTATCAGACGTTTCTGATACGAAAATGTGATTCGTCATCAAGGTCACTTGCCATTTCATTGTCACGTTTCACTATCAGTTACTACCTGCAGTAATTTTTGTTTACTTGCATGGAACGCAATTATATCGCGTAGTGCCGGTACCGTCCATACTCAGGGTCGGGACGCGTTGTCCCCCGGGTCACTGAAGTCGCACAAAGAACCAATCAGAACTCCAGTTCGTTTTGTAACTCATTTTCGTTTCCATTGAATGCCTTGAAATATGATGTAACACACCTCGGACGCACTCCACTAAACCAAGCATCGAATTCAGTCCGCCATAATACGGAAAACGCGCGTAGAATGAAGGAACCCCAACATTTCAAGTGGGCGTAATACAGCAGACTAAACTTACGAGCCTGCTTTCCTGCAGTGCCGTGAGCGCCCTGCATTTTCTCTCAGGGGCGCTGATAACAATACCTTTCAAAAGCAGTCTAAAATATTTAAAAGTACACCGTGTTGACTTTGCGCAATCATGCTATTTAAAGCTAACTAAACATAAAAAAGTCACACAAACAACTGCCTAAAGCGACTCGAAGGCGAAAGCTCAATTCTTGTTGTTCTCAGTCGATCGTATGGATCCCAACCCTTCGAAAGCCTTCTGTACCCAACGTGATTGTGCATAGCCTCAGGGATCAGAGTCCCTGGGAGCTTCCTGCACATCACGTAGTTTGCGGTGCCTCCAGGATCGGCTCACCCTTGATCAAGGAAAAAAGCGCAACAAAACAAACGCGCAATGTTGCCAGCATTCCTGATAACATTGCTGTCAACGGACTTGTAGGTAGAAGTTTCTGTGATAAAAGGCGACACGTATTTCTTTTTGTCTTTCTGTTTCAACAAATTACCGTCTTTGTAATCATACGTACGGTTTACAATGCTTCTGGCGTGATAAGACTCGAAATCTTGCGTCCTGAGGTAGGCGCAGCAGCGCCTAATGGGCCCCTTGCGGTTTCCGTCTAAAGCTCGTAAAAGTGCCGCAAGACACGGCCACAGCCGGTTATTCTTTCTATTGGGGCCACTAATCTGGGATACAGGCCGGCACGGGGATGTTTTGTTCGTCATTGAGCAATTTATCATGCCGACTAAAAATGTAACTCGCTAAATTCTGCCGGCTTTAAATATTTCATTACTTACAACTGGCAATTCAAATAAATATAATAAGTATAGTTCCTAGGAAGGTGCCCCTACCGAAAATAATGAAAAAAGTCCCGCCACTACTCGGCCAATCCCCTGTATTGTGTATGAGCCATGCTCTGAGTACAACAACAAGAACATCAACTCCGTCTCCGTCTAACTCCCTAATGTAGTTTCGCATTTAAAACGTCGAATGGAGTTCGCTAGTGCCCGTGTGACCTGTGTGTAAGTCATGTAGTCACGCTTCAGTCGCAACTTCCCTGTCCCCCTTGTTGCTCTGTGGACCGTTCTTCCCTCCAAAGCTTCATATGAATTGGCCTTGCACCCCTTCCATGCTTACATTCGAAAGCCCCATCGTCATCACCATCAACATCCTTCGGTTTTAGCGACAGCAGTCGATGACGCGACCCGCCACGGCAGTGCTTCGACAACGACGTTCTCGGCGTCCCTTCAGAAGTAAGCAATAACATTTTGTTATTTGAATTAGGCTCATGGGCTACGTCACGTTCGTTAAACGAGGCATTGCCTCTGCTTAATTATTATACTCTCAGATCCGGAATAACGAAGGTCTGGTTGCTGCAGGTCAACCGGCTCCCATTTCGATAAGCAAACAGAAAGCTTAATCAATGTGTTCCTCTTTCCGTCCCATCTTCATCGCGCAGTTTAAACCTTTACGATACCATGAACTAGAGCTGTGCGCCGCCGCGCAGCGCCGCCGCCGCCGCGCAGCGCCGCCGCCGCCGCCTATTTTTGCTCACGCCGGTCGCGCCGCCGCCGAAGTTTCGCGAGTGACCACGCCGCCGCCGCCGCCGCGCAATAAATGCGGCGCGCCGCCGTAAGTCTTTTATTTTAACCCGAGCGGGGAATCTGGACATAAAATACAACACTTCGCCTGAGGTGCTTTTCTCGATGTGCCCATGTAATGGAGTCTCCATGAATGGAGTGTCCATTTCAGCCACCGCTGATTGGCGGGAGCTCGCCCAGCAACGCGCCCTCTCTTTCCGGTTATTCCACTTCAACGTCATTTGGAGGTCCCGCAGATTTCACAACTCTCGACTCAGATTAGAGGAACGGAATGCGCTTCAACCATAGGGGGGGCAAGGAAATCGAAGAGAGTGCGCCTAGCATCTATAAGCCAACCTCCTCTGAAGGCGCTACCTCTTCGGGCTCGTGTCACAATTCCCGCCACGCACTTGTTTCGTTTCCTTTTTCTTGGTGAGCTCATGGGAAGAAAAAAATTATTCACGAGCGCGCGCGCCAAGCGTCCACAAACCAACCTCCTCCGACGCCGCTCCCCCTCGTGCTCCATGCTCTCGTCACACTTCCCAGCATGCTGCTGTTTCATTTTTTTATGGTTGCGGGGTTATTCTCGATGTGTCCCCCCTAGTGGACTGCATTTTGGCCGCAGCTGACTGGCAGCAGTTCAGCAACCAGCGTGCCCTTTGTTTCCGGTTCTTCTTCCGCAATCTGATTTTGATATCATGAAGCTTTCACAACTCTCGACAATAATGAGAGGGACGGAATGTGCTGCAACGCAACGAACGAAGCGCCCAGACACCCGCTTTTGGGCGCACATCGCGGAGGCCGTGAATAATTTCTGACCGCGTAAGCCATTGAATTAGGTTTAATGTGGCTGCCCTTCTAACGCACCTGTTAAGATCGGTACGCATTCTCTGCATCGTTCTCAAACATCTGTGACACATTCATGGAAGTTAAGACTGGAAAAGTTCCTCTTTCTGTACATTTCGACCACTTTCTTCTTACACTGGGAATGTGCTGGCGGGTTCGATGCATGCAAGGCTCACCGCTTTTTCGAGTAAGTGAATGCGCTGTGCCGAAATAGACTGTGGACATCTTTAGATGGACACATCGAGAATCGCTCCCCGGAAGTTGTCTCTTTCTCTCCTCCAGAAGTCTCAAGAGTGTTGCCTGACCTCAACGCTGCGGCGTCGATCCAACTAGCTAGATAGCATATTCGTGCAATTTTGGACTTACTACATTTTGCATAGATAAACAAAATAGATAAGTAATGTATATCGATGGGTTAACGCACGTTTTTCCTTTTTTTTTTACTCGAGTAAATGGATAAATAAATAGAGAAATTAGGGCAAAGAAAAAATTAGGATAATTGATCGCTGAGCTTTTTGGTAGGTATTCATGTTAAAACGACACGACGTGAAAACCTAGACACAAGAGTGAAGTCAAGAAAGCAACCAGTTATCTCTCACGTAGACCATCACGCGCAACTGACTGATAGGTATCGCCTCTTGCCTGGGAATGCGCCAATAAGTATTTTAAGCGCGGAGCACTTTAGGGGCCCGGGCAGTTGTATGCTGACATCGTATGCTCTCATAATATGCTGTCGTAGCTTGGCGAAAGGCGGGCAAAACTACTTATTGCATAGCTATCTGTAGGATATTGAGAGCGCGGTCGCGCCTATAGCCTTCTTCCTCTTGGTCTTCGAGCGCCTTGATAATATTAAGTGCGGAGATCGTTAGGGGCCCGGGCTGTCGTATGTTGTCATATTGTCACGTGGTTGTGACGTCGACGAAGGCAGCAGGCGACGTGTCCAAGATGAAACTCTTTATTTGGCCGAACTTGTGGCCGGCAAACGGAAAGTCAGATTACAGCAAGCAAGGCACGCTGCACAATGATAGCGGCGAACAGAGCGTCGGCCGTCGAAAAACTGATCATCGTTGGGACGCGCCGTCTTTTATACAGCACGCGTCGAACTTTCCAGCCTTATCACTGGTGGTCGTGCAAGCTCTAGAATAAGCTGGAAGGTTCGCGTCCTCCGTGCAATCTTAACAAAACGATCTACAATAATCGCGAAGCTTCTTGAACACTCAGGCGTGGTCTGCGCCGAGCATTGCTGACAGTCTTTTGTGGGTGCAAACCGAATGCAGTATAACTGATACAAGAAACGCGCGTGGCAATATGTTGTCATCGCTTGGCGTAACACAGGCAAAACCACGTATAAAGATAGGAAAGAAGAGGAAGCAAGCAAAAGATAGAAACGGAGACAAAGAAAGAAAAAAATAGGACGAGAAATCAAAAGAGCAAAAAAAACGAAAAAAAAATAGATAAAGAGAGGGGAACAAAAGACATACAGAGAACAAAACACAGAAAAAACGGAAACAGAAGTGGGAGGAAAGAAAGAGAAAACCGAAGAGAGAGACAAAGAGGGCTGCCCAGCTCCGCACTTCCTTCAGGTTTGGCACCACTAGTGCGAAGCTGCCTTAATTTTTTTTGTCTGTCTTCATTTGCGCCGCTGTACGATTTTTCAGTTAGCGGCATTTTCGGTGTCTTGACTACTCTCTTGTGGCCGTGTTTGCACACCCGGTCTTTTTTAAGGCCAACAACATCTGAGAATACAACATCGAGCTCGTTATTCTCTCGGGGCGTTCCTTATTTTTTTTATGGACACTCTCGGCTGATTTTTGCCGTCGCCGTCACGCCTCGGATATATATATATATATATATATATATATATATATATATATATATATATATATATATATATATATATATATATATATATATATATATATATATATATATACGGCAAAAAGAAACATAAATCAGAAGACCACTGAACCCGACTGGGGATTCGAACCAGCGACCCCTCGCTCCGCAGCGCGTTGCGTTGGACCCCCTCAGCCACGCATCGTGCATGCGCCGGCAATCTAATGGCAAGCTATTTATAGACACCATTTACCGTTGGCGGTATCCAGGTCTCGGTGGAGCTTGAGCGTGTTTTCTATCACGCAACGCTCCTGTATTTCCTTTCAATTTGAAAGCTGCCCTTGTAACGCGCACACCTTTCTGTACTCGTGATGTGGAACCAAGAAAAAAAGAACACCGCGAACACCTTCAGTCAGACGTCACCGCGTGGCAGGACACGCAGAAGGGTCATTCCGCGCGCCGCACTTTAAAACAAGAAATATCTAAGAGCGTCGGCTTCAGCGTGTTGCTCAAACACAAAGGCCTAACTACTGTGACAGTTGTTAGTTCACGCTTGTCCTGTGTTACCTGCGTGTCCTTTTCGAGCGTCCTTCGTGCTTAAGCGGGAAGCTGCAAGTATCGAGCTGCTTGTCATTCTACGTGAGACATGCCAATTTCTTGCTATCGCATTCATTGCTTCGCCCTTACGGCGAAACTGGGACTTTTTTTTTTGGCGCTTTTCGTGACGCCAGAATGGTGATCCACATGACAGAATTAGGGCACATACTCTCGACTGGTCTATAGAGAAATGTCAGCTGTAGATTGTCTCCTATCCTGGTTTGCCATGCAATCGGCCACCTGTACTTCCTCCCCTCGCAAGATTATCGTGCGCGATGAAATGATTTCGCTCCATCTTGTGAGTTTCCGATTGCGCAAGTGCAAATAACAGCGTGTAGCCGACAAGCTTGAAATCCTGATAGGCTCAAAGCTCAGCACTAACATTGTACACGTGATTTATGAAGAAATAAGCGTCAAGGAGACAGGGGCGCAGCCAGAAATTTTTTTCGGGGAGGGGCTCCTTGATTTCGGGGGGTGCACCGCCCTGAAATGGTCATTTTTCGCTCTGCATGCCATGGCGAAAAAAAATTTCGTGGGGTGGGGGGGGGGGGGGAGGGGCACGTGCCCGGTGTGCCACCCCCTGGCTACGCCATTGCGAGGAGATATCGCCTCCAAGAATTGTGGTGAAAGCTAGAACGCAACCAATGGAAGAGGTGCCGGATTATTTGATTCTTCCAACAGACGAACTCTTTACAGCGAAGACGATGCAGCTCTCAAAAAAAAAAAAAAAAGGCCAGTCTGCTTCCATGGTTTTCGTATATTTTTTTTATTGCGATAGCAATTATATGGACACTCTGTACAGGTTTTCATTGTCGCCGTCATGTTTCGTATTAAGTCCAAGTCATTATCTTTTGTACACACATCGTATGCTGTACCCGCTAGTAAAAGCTCGTGAGCGCTAGCGAGGAACACGGCTGAAGCATAAATTAAAGAAGCTGCCTATCTCCGTCGCACGGAGGGCGCGTGCGATAACATCACTCCGCGTACGAGGCCTGCCGTCTATTGCTCCTCAAGCAGAAAGCAAGTGCCTTGTGCGTCTTTCGCTGGACTATGTAGTATGAAGGGACGCCGTGGTAAAGGGGCTGCGTGGCTCGAGCCGCAACTCTGAACTTTGACTATTAGGGCGCGGTCATGAGCGCTGGCGGGCGCGCTAACTCGGCAGGGGATCAGTAGACGGTTCGTATAGTATTCTACGCGCTATGATCTTACCGCTTCGTGCTGCGAGCACCTATACGACAAACTGCACGAAAACCACTACTCTCACGGGAACCGGTCGCATTCCCTAACACCAGCATTTTGCAGTTTCGTGAGATCGGATGAAAAAGAGTTAGCTATATACTAGCCTTAGTTTGGTATAACATTACGACTATGTCGCTATCTCATTCACTGCTTAGCCCTTTCGGGGAAACTTTTTTTTTTCAAAATTCAAGGGTCAAATTTCTCGCCCTACCATCTCTTGAACCCCCCCCCCCCCCTCCCGCGCCGTGCCGCCGCCGATCCGATGAACCCCGCGCCTTTGACGCGCCGCCGCCGGAGGTGGAAACACCGGCGCGCCGCCGCCGGCGATTTTAGG
Source organism: Rhipicephalus appendiculatus (assembly GCA_030522465.1). NCBI lineage: Eukaryota > Metazoa > Arthropoda > Arachnida > Ixodida > Ixodidae > Rhipicephalus > Rhipicephalus appendiculatus. Next base: position 4,183 of record JALIZH010006425.1, on the reverse strand, counting down.
CCCGGCGCACAGGTCTACCATGAACCGACTAGCTCAACAACATGCCTTTAGTCACCTTCCATGCTTGTATTGGCGGCGAGGAGGTACGCATTCCCCGTCTATTCTGGAGTGTTGGGTACGGTAACGGCGGCGCGCACCTTATAGGTTTGGCTGTCGGCGCTCTACGAAAACACCACGCGCAAGCCCTCCTTCACATTTCTGTGAATACTTTCCAAACGAGGGAGGATTTTACGGTAAAAATAACGGTCTTGGACAAAAAGAAAGCACAGAATTGTTCACAGGTGCTATCTGTTTACAGAATATTTACAGTGAGAGCACATTGCGCGTGGTCGCCACGATGGTGTAACCCCAGACAGCATTCTAGCTTGAATGGCAAGCAATCAGTGAAGGCGAACTATGTGCCATGCACTCTTGCATTGTTCTGCCTGTATAAGTAATAGCGGCATGCCAGAATGAAGCCTCAATTAAGCCATCCCGCGGCCGCAGCAAATATGAGCACTTATGACTGTATATGTAAGTGAGCGTTGTTGGGTGGAAGTTCTCGAAGCTTTTTAGAGAATAAAATTTTGAAACCCTTAAGGAATGTGGCGTCTGGGGTGACTTATGTGTGTCAGCAGCAAGATTCATTTTTTCTTGTAAGTTCTTCGAAGTTTGATTGTCATAATTACTGAAGTGGGATCGTTCTCTACGTTTATCGTAGAGGGCGTTTGTGGACACCACTGCGTTTGTGGTGTTTTGACCTCTTTCTTGTGTCTGTGTTTCCACGCCATGTCTTTTAGAATGTATACTATACCAACTAAACAAAGTAGATGAACCCAAATTCCTAATATGGTTCCCGGCACACACGGAGACTGATACCTGCAATCCTAACGAGATGGCCCACGTGTTGTCACGAGAATTAACCCCCGCGCAACCCGAACGGACCCCTCGGTGAAACCCTCGGAATCCAATCCCGGCCGCAGTGGCCGCATTTTCGATGGAGGCTAGAATGCTTGAGGCCCGTGTACTTAGATTTAGGTACACGTGAAGAACCCCAGGTGGTCGAAATTTCCGGAGCGCTCCGCGACGGCATGTCATCATCATGTCGTGGTTTTCGGACATTATACCCGAACATTTATTATTATTAGGGGCGAAGCTCCTTAAGGTCGAGCCTTGTACATCACTCCCCCGGTGTCCCCCGGTGTAGCCACGCTAGGGCTATGACGATGACGCTGCAATCACGGCACAGCACATGCAAGGTAACCATTATACGCCATGACGATGACGATGACGCTGATGACGATGAAGAATAAACGCGTTCCAGAACACACATTCTCTTTCTGCCATGGATGAAAACGATCGTGAACGCGCTCTCGCCCGCGAAAGGCAAAACGGCAACGCCGACAACAAGCTGCGACCCCGGAGTTGAGGACGTGCGAAGCGGTGGCTCAACGGCAAACACTCAATTTATATACTGTACACACGCGTTGTCACTCATTTAAATGCGAGAGTGGGCAATGTCACGGGTGATTTACTGAAAGAACGATCCCCAGTTCTTCACCCACTCGTCATGATTCACTTCGTCTAAATGCGAAATTATTATTATTATTATTATTATTATTATTATTATTATTATTATTATTATTATTATTATTATTATTATTATTATTATTATTACTATAGAATCTGCGAGTTCACCTAATTTTTTGTGTCGATATGGAGGTAGGCAACATATGGGCCAGCTTAACCCTTTCAGACGCCACCTATGAAGAACTGCCTGCAAATGGGTCAAAATAATACAACGGTATTTCAAGGCACTCAGTATACTATTGCAACAAAAATAATGTCGTAATAAGTTCCTTTATGTTTGTTATAGTAACTTATTCTAATTAAGTTGTAATTAAATATCTGTTTATCCTGAAGTCATCCGTGCTCTATTTTGGCATAAATAGAATGAAATCTCGGGCTAGAAATATAGTACAACATCATTTTTCGTTATGTCCATTTAGAGCAAAGAAAAAGTATACTTTTAACACGGCTCGCAGGACGCGGCTCATCGAACGACTCGTCGAACGGGGTAGTGCCTTTAGCAATGCGATCATGCGCAACAGTACGCTGCGAAATGAAGTTAAATGAAGACAAATTTATTATGCAGCAGGTTCAATCTATCTGAAGCTCAATGTATCTCGCTCTCTCTTAGCCCCTAGTCGATACAAGGCGCAAAAACAAATCATGTACACAATTGTGTACATAGCGTCTCGAAGGGTTAAGGGAGACAAGCGAGAGAAAGCGACAGTCTCAGTGAGCGCATTCTGCTATTCACCCGATATCGCAGTCCCAAGCCGAAGCAGAAGTATTCCTCGCGCAAGTGCTGACTGCACGCGCTTGTTGTAGCCATGGCTGCTTACAATTTCCAAATTTCAATATCCAAGCTTCACGCAGTTTCTTACCCTGGTGACACGTGTGAAGCCTGACATCCTGGACGCGTGGCATATGTCATCACCGCGTCACCGAGTACTGGCCTACCTAATGTCCCTAGATTTTTCCCTCTTCTTTCCTACCGTATGAAAACGCCTTGAAAGAAAGCGACTGCGTTATGTAGTGCTTACACTTGTTGTCAAGTGCACAGGAGAAGCGCGAAAACTCCCAATTTATTCAGAATTACAGAGAAGATAGCATTTTTTTAAAAAATCACAACATCATATCCCCCCGCCCCGCGCAATATGCATCCTCAGCGCAACGTGGAAAGAAGGAAGGCCAGGGCGGTGGCGCTCCTACGTCGGGCGACAGAACTTCCTGGCGGCAGCTGCTTCGTAGACGCGGCCCAGTATGCCAACAGCAATAGTTTTGCAGCAGTGTCGATCAACCACAGGGGGTCCAACCGTTAACGCCGCTTCGGTACGATGCTCGTCGTCGTGTGCGGCCGAGCAAGTGGCCATTGCCTTGGCCCTTCTGGATGACAAACATGAACGTATATTCAGCGACTCCAGGGCAGCCATCCACGCCTTCAGCGTTGGCGCCGTGTGTAAGGAAGCCTGTCGCATACTCGAGGGCAAAAGCATCACCACCCACACTCTAACGTGGTTCCCCGCTCACATGGGGATCCATCAGGGGAGGCCCCACAAACCTGAACGAGCTGGCTCACTCCAAGGCGCGAGGTCTCGCTTTCCGCGACCATGGAGAACTCCCCCGCCGGCCCGCAGTTGTGGAGAACAGAGATCATCCGACCACTTATAACGAAATTACACAGCACTTCTATATCGGCAGGAGAGACTTTCCCCTTCCTAACAAGAAATTAAATTGAGCGCAGGCATTGACTCTCAGGTTACTGCAGACGGGTTCGTATCCCAGCCCGGCTTTATTACATGAAATTTATCCCGAAATTTATCCCAATAGCTGCTGCAGGCACTGCAACGAATTCGCTAGCCTAGACCACATGCTCTGGCGTTGCCCCTTGTTACGGGGCACGGACCAATCCAACGAAGACAAGTGGCTATCCGCTATCAAGAGCCCCGATGTCGGGGCTCAGCTGTGGGCTGTCCAGAGGGCCCACGATGCGGCGCTCGGGCTTGGCCTGCCTGTCCCAACGTGGGAGCGGCCCGCTGCGCGTTGAGTCGTGCACCTCAGGACTCACAATAAAGTTTTGCATCCATCCATCCATATCCACGGGGTGAATGATGATGAGTGGGCGAAGCTCCTGAGAGGAAATCATCGGTAAAACCGTGACTCTTCAGTGAAAATTCGCCCACTACATCATGAAGAAAGACGTGAGAAACAGTGTGTGTAATACAAATTCAACTTTTATTTCTTGGTAAGACGATGCTTGGCTTGCGTTGTCCCTTCATTATCACGGCTTTACGGTCCGTGAAATGAAAACGCCTTATGCTCATAAACGGCAAACGAGGAGCGATGAGACGTTCTTCTACAAGGTTAAGCGGAGACAAGTGGTCCGGTTTGGGTGGGTATCGGTAGCCATATTTGACGCTCATGGGAGGCACTTTCCCCGCCACCAGCGAATCTGCACAGCTAGAGCATACATTGTACTCACCACTACCGGCGGGGAACTCGCGCTGAAGCACGGCGATGGCATTGGTGCGAGCCTGGTCGTTCCTGATGGACGATACCGCTCCGCAGCCTTGTCTTCCATACGGCGCAGCGACTCCGAGCGAAAGAGAAAGCGCGCCCCTTCGAACTAGATCGAAAA
>JALIZH010006424.1:50000-111535 GCA_030522465.1 Rhipicephalus appendiculatus | reverse complement strand
CTGCTGCATGTTCTCCACTGTCCGTAATGTTTTGTGGAAGGAAAACCTCAGCTGTGATATTATCTATCATTGCACTGACATTCCAGCCGTTGCAGTTTTTTGTGGTGTGAGCCTTCCGAAGTTATTCCTAAAAGCATTAAACGTGCATTGTGCATTTCAGCTTTGTAAGAAGTTAGGTGACAATTTGTTGGAACGGTAGTCCTACCTTAGTTCCTCTGTTGGTAGTTAGGCTGTATAAGGATTACATAGCAGAATCTTTGCAAATGTATATTTAGTGCTAGTGCTTCCTTAGTGGGCCTAGTCAGCTGCCGTAGTTCATCGATAGGCATTTCTTAATGAACAGAAATGGATCTGAAGTCAGCACAAATCTGCAACAAACATATTGAACTTAAGTTATCAAATTAGGGAATCTTGTAATGAATTGTTTCTCTTTTTGCCCTGCAGTGCTGCCGAAAGCCTTTTGGAAAAGGAAGCGAAGCAGGTCGCCCTGAACATCAGGCTTCTGGTGGTCACAGAAGACCAAGCTGAGACGAGGACAGAAAAAATAAACAGAGAAGTCATTTTTCAGTGAGCTTCTTCGATTTACGAAGTCCCGGACCAGCCGCTGGCGGCCCACGGACGCCTCGGCTCATAGGTAGCTACGTCACATGTCGCCATTGTCACGTGATTCAAAAGTCCCGAGCCATAATAGCCTCCGAGCGGCCTCGGGCCGTCTGCACGCTATGTGCGCGCTTCACGCTGGCCGCGTCCTCTATGGCGTCTGCTACGCCGTCTGCTCCGTCCATAGCTGCGACACCGGCCACAACGCCGACTCACTACTCACCTCAGGAGCCGTACAAATGGTGAATTATACCTATTTCCGTTGTGACACAACTTACTGTAAGTGAACTACTCGAGCGCGCGCGCATCGAAGACGTACGTGGGCGTTCCACCGCTATTTCTCCTAGCGAGCATCGCGCTTGTTTGCCCGACCTTTGGGGAATACGCGCATGCTCGACGCTGCTCAGAACGCCGACGACTAGAACTGGGTGCGCAAACAATGCGAAATCCGGAAACGTACCACAAGCGGACAGAAAAGCAAAGAGAGAGCAAGAGCGGGTCGAAAATTTCCAGTGTCTAACTTAAAATGGCCGCACGCGTGACGCACCGCCATGCGCACCGCGCCGTCGTCTGCCAGCTGCCAGAAAGAAATCGTTCGGACAGTCCCGGGCCGTCCGCAGGCCGCCAGGCACGCGAAAAACGAACATGCATCAGAGCGGTCCCGGACCAGTGGGCGGAGCTTCCGGTTGGTCCCCGAGAAAAACGAATGCGGCGCCGGCGTCCGGGGCCGTCCGGAGCCGTCCGGGACGTGTAAATCGAAGAAGCTCAGTTCTAAACTACTGTGCAAGCCTGTTGTTTTTGTCCATGGCCACGTAAACGTTCATGTTTTCATCCACAATGCATTTAATAACAAAAAGAGGGATTACACGAGGTCCCGTCATGCAAAAACAAACCAGCCCGGTTCTTACCAAAACACGCCAGCCCGGGTCCCACCAGAACACGCCAGCCCGGGTCCCACCAGAACACGCCAAACCGGTCGTATACGCCAGACCACCAGAAACCGGTCGTATACGCCAGACCGCCAGAAACCGTGTCTGAATTCCCGCTCTGGCGGAAACGGGAAAAATACGCCAGACACGGACTGGTGTTTTTTTTCGACTGGGCCACAAAGGCTACACGCCATGTATGATGTGGACAACGGAGTGCCTGGCATTATCCAATAAAACAATTCTGTTTCACATATCGCCCCGGCAACGTGTCATAGCATGGCAAGAATACACAGTGAAACCTCGGTGATACGAATCTCACGGGACCACCAAAAATATTCGCATCATCAGAAATTCGTATCACCAGAGAGCATGGAAAGTTAGCATTGGACGAAAGAAAGCTGTCGTACATTTTTGATATATTGTTTTGCAGTGTCGCAGCGACGCCAGGAAGAACTCTGAGTGATTTTCATTTATGTTTTAGATATCGGCAATCATACCAACACTCGTGATTATATGGCCCATTCGCGCATGTTTAATTAAGAACCAGGTGCGTTGTGAACCACGACAGCAGTAGCTCCTTCACAATTTTAGAATGATTTTTCCCATAACACCGGAGTACTGCGGCGAAAGTAAAAAATGAAGCGCCTTACGCGATAGATCAAGGCCACAATATTTCAGAACCACGGTCCTAGGTTACGATTTTCGTATCGCGGAGGTGTTGCGCATGTTTTTTGGGGATATTTACGGCCGTGCCCGCACAAGTTAGACCACAACAGTCGCGCATGTTGACGCCTGACTCCTTCGCCTAGACCGTCCTCGCCTTCTTTCGGTCCTCGTCCACCTTTCATAGAATCGCTGATGCACGACGCAGGTAGTACACTAACGCAGGTACGTGTAAACGCAGTACGACGATAGAAGCTCGCTTCGACCCGTTAGTAAAAGAAAGCATGGCACCAATGCCCTCTGTAATCTAAACGCGAAGGCACACGGAGGCACATTGGAGCATTACATAGTAGCACACACAATCTCGTAGGCCATGACGCGTCTCTGAAGTCTTTTCTGACCGTGATTCGGACAATGTGGCGGTGCGGCGTGCATGCCCTTCTTGCGCTCCCACGTTTGCACGTGCTTGGCGCGTCTTTCGGGACAGCGCGGACAGCACCTTTTCGTACCTGGGCGGTAGCGTACGTTCGTATCAAACGACGCGGGGTGAAAATCAGTTGACAACAACCGTACTCCATTACATTGCAGGGCAATGGGCCTTGGCCGGGACCGAAGAAAAATTCGTATCACCCCGAAATTCGTATGAGCTGTGTTCGTATCACCGGGGTTTCACTGTAGTGCGATTTGGCTTAGTAAAAAGAAATGCGCATATTTCGTATACTGCCAGAAGATAACGAACAAACTGTATTTCCCGGATGCACATTACCAATAATCAAAGTACTTGTCAATGCTGACCAATGCACAATGTGTATTGTTGCTGTTGACGGCGAATGCAAATGCCAAATGTTTCTGTCGCTATCTCTCATAACACATATCATGTGAACTTTAATTCATCCGCAAAAGTTATGCAAAAGCTGTGTAGCACGAGTAAATTGGAATGGATGGCAGGACAGTAGATAAAAATAGCCATTTGCTTGCGCATATACCCAGGTAGCACAAAACGCATAATGGACTTTTCATAAACGTTTATCCAAGACAATAAAAACGTCTAGAAGACGCCGCGGAATAGAAGCTAAAGGTCTACAAAACGTCGTATGCGTTATATAATGTCTAGCTATAATCCGTTTTTAAGACCATCTAGAAAATGTTTTAAGAACGTTGCATAAAATCGCATTTTTGACCAGGTTTCCTAGATACCTGAAAAATACAATTGCATTGTCTTTGAAAATACATTTTCTAGACGTTCCTAAGACGTCAGGCATGTTTTCTTTTCTTCTTGCTTTTTTGTGCATGCAATTAGAGCACGTCTATAGAAAGCCCTCTCTGCTAAAGAAATTACAGTTGCTTTATTCTGTATTACAGAATGAGAGCTTAGTGCGTTCACAGAAAAAAATGGTCAAGTCGTAAATTGTTCTGTAAAACAGCAACGATTCCTGTATCGCATAAAAACGTAAAAACCAGATAATGAGTTGTAGCATGCGGCTAGATAACATCATACAGAAGCGGCCCAAGAACATAAAATGTCGCCGTAGGTAAAACGCAGTGATATAGTATCCAACCTTCAAGAACACTTTTCGTTGCACGACTCATCATTAACAAAATTGTTGTCAAACAACTAACAATGCAATATGACAAAGCTTAAGATTTGGCACAGCCATTCTGCAATATGTAAGCGTCGTCTGAATTAGCCCTACTGGATGAAACACTAGGATGAAGAGAGGAGAAATTGTCGAAAAAGGAATGGCGATGAAGCCGACGATTCGGCAAAAGGACTAGTTTCCATCCAGGTCCTGACGAAGACAAGCATTCATGTTGAAAGTGTTCCTCAACGTTTCATCTTCCGCTGAACTTTTTTCTTGTAAGAAGGAGAGAGAGAAGGAATAGAGGGTAGGCAGGGAGGTTAACTAGCGTCCAGTATGGTACGCTAATCATCGGGAGGAGAGGAGAATGAGGGAGTGAGAAATAGAGACACATTTCACAACGCGCACACACACACACACACACACACACACACACACACACACACACACACACACACACACACACACACACACACGCACGCACGCGCGCGCGCACACACACACACACACGCACACGCGCGCGCACACACACACACACACACACACACACACAGAGAACAGAGGGAGAGAGGAGCGTATCACAGGCGGTCGCTTAATTGTGTTGCCTTTAAGTACCTCAAGAGGTCCTTCAGTAAAAGGCTGACCATGAAGTCTTCTGAAGGCACACTGGAGAGTCCGGCGGTGTTTTTTGAAATTAGGGACAGCGGCACAAGATATGATCGACATTCTTTATACAGTTGCGGTAATCGCTTATTGATGAATCTGTTATACTAATCCGATTGCTAAATTAGTTAGAAGACGCTACACCAAGCCACAGCCAACACAGCTGCTCACAATTATTCAAGCAAAAAAATTAATATTTCAACTGCACTCTATTTTTCCTGTTAAAAACAAATCCAAAAATGTTTTGGAATGTCGTAAATCCTAAACAAGATCAGTTGGTGCCATTAAGTTAGGTGCCGACGGCAACGCGCTAACACTAGATGAGTGTACCGAGCAATTTAATTAGCACTTTTCTGGGGTCTACACAGATGAAAATCCTATTAATATATCCTTGATCCTTCCGCAACCAACGATTCCGTTTAGGTTTCCATCAATCATTATAACCACTAGTGGTGTAAAACGCTCTATTCACCTTTTGCCGTTCATGACCAGCCCAGGTCCTGATGGCATCAGATCTAAAATTTCAAAATCAACCTGTCACTTCTCAGCAATTGTACTTTCTTTAATATTCCAACAGTCACTCCACTCTGGATATGTACCAGAAGACAAAAAAATTAGCTCATGTTCTGCTTTTACCCAAGAGTGGTGATAACACTGTCTTCAGTTTTCTTTACCTAAGACTGGTGATAACACTGTCTTCAGTAACTACCGCCCTATATCACTAACCTCAATTAGTTGCAAAGTGCTTGAGCACATAATCTACACAGAGATAATGGCGCATCTGAATCGAAATAATTTGCTCCTAAACAATCAGCACGGTTGCCGTCCAAAACTCACATGTCAAACGCAGCTTTATGAGTTGTTAACTGACATTCACACCTTACTGCACCTGTCCTATCTTGTTCATAGAATGTTCGTTGATTTTCAAATTGCCTTTCACCACGTAACTCACAAACGACTAACACTAAAAATACGTAATATCGAACTTCACAGCGAAACAACACGATGGCTCGAAGAATTTCTAACAAATCATTCTCATGTGGGTAAATTAATTGATAATATATCCAGTACAACCCTTGTCAAGCCTGGTGTCCCTCAAGGTATACTAATAAGTGTGCTTTTATTTTTTATATATATTAGGGACATATCATTAAATATTAATTCAACAATTCGCCTTTTCGCAGGCGATTACGTTGTTTGCAGAGAAGCAGATGGTCCGAACGACGTCATAACTCTAGAATCTGTCCTTCATAAGCTAACACAATGGTGCACCTAATATGAGATGCAAATTAATCTAGAAGAGATCAAACACTTGACGCTCAATGCTGTCTTTACTGCGCTAGGAATTACATGGACAGTCTCGGCGGGTTTTTGCCGTCGCCGCCATGTGCCATATAAAGTTCAAATTGATAAGATCCCCCTTGCGCATCGTACGTTCTACCCATGGGTAATAGCGCGCTAGCGGGGGCCACGAACGCGGCTGAAGCGGAAGTCAAACGAGCCCGCCCATCTCCGTCGCTCCAAGGCGCATGCGATAACATCCTGTTAGACCGCCAGTCGAATGCTCAAGCAGAGAAGAAACGCCCCGCCCGTTTTTAAGGAGCATGAAAAGACGGGGGGGGGGGGAAGGGGAGGGGGTCTTCGTGTGGAAACCGCGACCTTTGATTTTACGAGTGTGGTGTCGCTGGCGCGCGCGTTATCAGGCTATCTCGGCAGCCGTCAGCGGGCGGCTCGTATATCCTTCTACCTGCTGCGCTCCGAACGGGAAGAAACGGTGCGAACAGTGTGCCTTGAGCGTCTCTATTTCCTTACACCAGCGTTTTGTACAGTTGCGTGAGATCGGATCCAAAAGAGTTAGCTGCCAACCCCACTTCGTATAACATTACAATGTGTTGCTACCGCATTCATTGCTTCACTCTTGCCGTGAAACTGTGACTTCTTTAAGTCACAATCGATTACTGATATACTAAACGACAAAATAGTAGACTCGGTTTCAAAGGTTGAATACATCGTCGTCTTTATTAATTCGAATCTAACCTGGGCTGACCATATCGGATCCATTACATATAAAGCTCAGACGAAACTTGTATTCCTGAAGCGCGCTTATATCTGGCCGACAGGCACACCAGGCTTCAGGCATAGAATTATCTGGTGTTACCTTCACTGGAATATGCATCAATCATTTGGCATACCAACCAAATCCCCCTTACTAATCTACTGCAAGCCGTTCAGAATAAAGTCGCATGATTCATCTTGTCATTATACTCGCAATTTCAAAGCGTTTCATCTTTGAAAGCAGAACTTTATATGCCGCCGCTTGCTGTGCGTAGGAAAGTTTCCAGCTTGTATCTTTTTTTCACACCCTGTATCGTGCTAACACATAATTTGAGCGGTTTCATATTCTACCGCCATCTCATAGTTCCGGTCGCACCGGTCATGCTTTCAAAGCCAACCCCGTATTCGCCCGGATGGAAAAATACAAAAATTCGCCTTAAACGTTATCAATAAAAGACTAGAATGAATTACATTCCATGATTGCTACGATAACGGAGCCTTCTTTGATCAGTTCAGCATTGCTAACGTATTTGGAACCCTGTAACTTTCAGTGACACTTACATTTTGTTCATTGCTTACTCTTGTTGTAATGCTCGCCTTGTTACAATGTTTTACGAATTTCTGTATTACCCTGCAATTCTTCATTCTCGGTAAAAATTGTGTTCTGTTTATGTTGCCCCCCCCCCCCCCCCCATAATTAATACCCCTACTGGGCCCTTGGAATAATTAAATAAATAAAATAAATAAAAAAATAAAACGGAACTATTAGGAACTTTCTTACACGTCTCTGTTTGAAGATTTCTCACTGAATAAATGTTGGCAAAGAACTTTAGCATCCTTACAGAAGTTAGAGTACACGTTCGGAACAAAAGGCGCCATCTTAGAAGTTAGCTAAAAAAATATTTGTGCATGCAACATCCATGTTTCATGCTGCGCCCACTAAATAAGCAACGGTTTCAGGCTTCAAAATGCAGCGCACAAAACTTACCACATGAATTATGGTCTACATTCCTGGAGAGCACAATAGTTAAGCTCATATGCGCCATGGCTACCAGAAAATATGAACACTGTGAATAACAGCAACATACAAAAAAAATCACAACTAAACCAATTGTCTCTTGGCATTCATTTTTATTCATACGAAAACATGCCGGTCACCCCTTGAGAAAGAAGACATGATTTAGTTGGTGTAGCCTTTGTAAACATCTAGGGCGAGTACCACCTACAATAAATAAAACAAAAGATAATTTCATTTTATGCTACAATGCCTAAAATAGGACGGCATGAAAAGCTGAAAACTTGATAACACCGTACGACCACAGTGAGCTGGCATGATATAAATTTAAACAGGCACAAGAGACGCGCAAGGGAACTTTGTGGTTCTGCTAAGATGTGCCAGCTTTACAGAGAAAAGAGGAGGTTAACAGAGAAAGGAAAACAAAACTCACAAGTCCGAAAGCGCATCAAGATAGTCAGTGTAACACAGAAATCAGAGCACTCAGAAAAAAAAGTCACAGTTTCGCCACTAGGGCGACGCAGTGAATGCGATTGCAACAAATCAGAATGTCTAACGAAGAACGACAAGCAGCTCGATACTTGCAGCGCGCCACCGCAGCACAAAGAAGGACCCAGGTATACACAGGACAAGCGTGAACTAAGAACTGTCACAGTTGTTAAGCGTTTGTATTTGAGCAATGCGCTGCGAGTGTCCACAATGCAGAAGCCGACGCTGTTGTTGTTGCCTGTGACATGGCTCATACCCACTTAGTGGGATTGGCCAAGAATTGTTGTTGTTGTTGTTATCCTCTGGACTTTTCGACGCTGTTTGATACTTCTTTTTTCTTTTAAAGTGCGGCACGCGGAATGACCCCTCTGCGTCTCCTACCACGCGGTGGCGTCTGATGCCAAGTGTGCTCGGTGTTCTTTTTTTTTTCGTTCTACATCATGAGTGGTACAGAAGGGAGCCACTTTTTCGTGCGCGTCCCAAAGGCAGTTTTCAATTTGAAACAAACTGTAAAAGCGTTGCGTGATAAAAAACACGCTCAAGCTGTTGTTGTTGTTGTTATCCTCTGGACATGGCTCATACCCATTGTTCCAAAATCTGCGTACCGCGAGCGGCAATTGGTGCATATGAATAGCTCGCGGTTACATAGCTGGCACAAGCATGGCATGTGGCTGTGTTGGCTAGCACGGCAGGCTGCGGAGCGAGGGGTCGATGGTTCGAATCCCTTTTCTTTTCTGCTGATTTATTTTCATTTATATATATATATATACATATATATATATATATATATATATATATATATATATATATATATATATATATAATGAATCAGACACAGAGACAGCACCCGTTCCTGGGCCAGCTGTTCTTTATCTGTCCTCGTCTTCCTCTGCCTCCAGCTCGCTGCCCACGCGCCCGAATCCCAGTGTCGCTCTTCGTCATCACACTCGGCCATGACTGCGAGCGCGTGGGCTACCGAGAAGTCTCCGGTGGGCGGCAATGGCTGTTTCGGTGTGCCCTGACTCGGCTACACTGGAACTTCGCCTGGCAGTTTCTCAAAGATGGTTCTGGTGGCCGACAGTGGCTATGTCGCCGTGGACGTTCGCTATGTTGCTGAGGCGGCTGAGCCTTTGTTGGAACCTTTGTCGATGACGACTCTGGGGGACGACATTGACTGTGTCGTGATTGTCTACGACCTCGGCCACGCTGCGACTTGTCAGGGAAAGTGGTCTCGTTTTTTTTCTGGTGGACGTAGTAGGCAGCCTCGTGTTAGTCGAAATTCCCTGCAGCGATGCGGCTTGGCATGAAATTTTCTCGGCGACGGATCTGGCGGGCGGCCCTGACTATTTCGGCATGGTCGCTGGTGTTTCCAAAACCGCTGGTCTTGCCCAAAACGCCGGCCTTTGTCGCGCCACATCTTTGACAACAGGACAGGAAATGGTGGAACCGCTAACGCGATTCGCCGCGCCAAACGCGGTCGTCTGCACATCTTGAAGCGGGTCGGAGGGTGTCTAGGTGTTGTTCTAGACGCCTGCGTCACGGTGGGGTCAAGTTCCCACGCTGTTCTGTGACGCGGCTTCTGCTTTTGCGGCGTTGTCACTCTGTTGTTCCTTGATATTCTCAAGCCCGCAATTTTTGAAGCCGTGCTGCGTGGAGCTAGGACGGCTTCGTCGGAAGCCGTTTCGAGAGCAGAAGACTTGTGCTGTGCTCGTAGGTCTTCGATGAAAACGACCGGAGATGTCTCAGAGACCTTGGCGTCTTCTGGAGAGCCGTCTTTTAGCAAGAGGGAAACACTCGTACGTTCGCTGAATGAATGTTGGGAAGAGTGCAGGTCCGCTTCCGTTTGGCAAGGGAGGAACGTGGTGGAATCCATGGACGTGTATGTTTCATGACGTGACAAAGCCTCCAGTATGTCTTGGGCTGGTGCCTCCAAGTGCCCAGATGGTGGTGAGTATGGGGGCAGCTTTTCCGATAGACGTGAATGGGAAATGCCTTCGGCCATTGGCGGAGATGCACTCGTGTCGGCTACCGCGGCAAAGTCACGGCACAGCTTGAGTCCGGTGTTTGTAGTAGGACCGGCTGCGCAGTTCGCCGGTGAGATGCAGGTGGCAGTTGCATCATCGGGATGGGGGCCTTCCCGAGCTCTGTCCTCGGCGAAGGTCCAGTTGGACTCGCTGGAGGCACTCGGTATCCGGCCGAAAGCGGCAATCATGGTAGCACTCCATTCTGCCCAGGACTGCTGTCTCACGCCTTCGTACCTGTGCCACGCCGCGGCACCGTCCCGAAGGTGCTCTACGGCCACGGACCATTTCTGCAGCTCCGTCCAGGCCTCGCGGGCTGCTAGAGCGTTGACGGTCGCCACCCAACTGTCGGCGTTGTTCTGGAACCCGTGAAATTCCGGTAGTTCGCAGACGGCCGGTGATGGTGGGGCGGCAGGTGAAAATGCGGAGATAGTCAACGCGAAGCAGCCCAGCTGGCATGAGAGCTGCATGAGGGTAGACCGCAGCTCCCCTCGTTACTCGGGTGCGCTGACCTCGAGGTCGTATGAGGCGGCTACCTCCAGCATGGCGTCGATGGCGCACAATTCCGGCACGACAGCAGGAAACAGCGCTGAGCTCGACGCTTTCAAGACGCTGACCGTGACGCGGAGGCGCTCGATGATACGGGAAAGCGCGGCGGCGTTTTCAGGCGATTCGCACGCTGCCTTGTCGGCGTTGGGGCACGCCAAGGAAGCCTGAACGGCGTCCCTTGGATGCTCACCCGTTAGAAGAGTGTCGGGCACGGGATCCGTGTAACGGGAAGCGTACGCGACGTTCCCGAACGGCAGGAGCCCGTGCGCCTTCTCAGACGAAGGTGGTAGCCAGGTTCCTCTCGGGTCGTATTCTGAAATCGCCGGAGAGGCATTGACGCCGTCCGGGGATGATTCAACGGGTAGATGCAGCAGCGGTCGGGTCGCGGTGTCCATGATCGAGGAAGCGTGGACGGCGTTCCTGCATGGAGAGACCCGCGCTGCCGACGACCCGCGAGGACAGGTACAGGTGGCTTCAGCTGTAAGGTTCAGATGTCATTCTAGGCTGCGCCATTGTAATGAATCAGACACAGAGACAGCACCCGTTCCTGGGCCAGCTGTTGTTTTTGTTATCCTCTGGACATGGCTCATACCCATTGGAGGGGATTGGCCAATTAGTGGGTGAACTTATCCAATGATATCTGAAGTTTAATATACGCAGACGCTATAGGTAATAGAATTCTTTCACATAATTATTGATATTAAAAAGTTCCAAGCAACAATTTAGCTGTATACTCTTTTGGTTTCGCTGACGAATTCCTCAATGGCGAAGAAGACATCCCTATGGCTGTATCCCAGAGCAGTGGCCCCAAAAGATAGAATAACAGATTCTCATACTTCTAGGCCCAATTTGCGAAGAGGTGGTACTACTATTATTTTCCGCAATGTCGTGTACCGGCGGCAGGATAAAAAGAAATGGCCGTTCTTTGTCTGTCCTCGTCTTCCTCTGACACCAGCTCGCTGCCCACGCGCCTGAATCCCAGTGTCGCTCTTCGTCATCACAATATATATATATATATATATATATATATATCCGGGACATGACGGTGACGGCGGTGTCCATATAGTTGCTATCGCAATAAAAATGCCGAACTCCAGCCCGTGAAACGCATCTTTGACTCTCATGCCTTCAGAAATTCGCAACTAACAGAAAATCGTGCCCAGGCTCTTGTTAGAAACAGATAGTACTGTAGAAGCAATCCTGAACAAGCATAGATTCGCTTATCCACAAACTTCAGTGACACTAAAGCGTATGACACATGCCGTAACTTCTAGCTACGCAGTTTTAGAATTCGGTGCGCAAAGCTTTGCTTTAGCATTCGTCGGCACTGCGTATGTGCTATACGCTACGTACGCAACAAACGCTATCTTTGCGTACCCAGTTGTAAATCTGGCTGCTGCTCATGCGTCGCACGCCATCATCTTGCGTATTCACGTTAGGCGCCGAAATAGCATACGTGCCCTACGAACGCTATCTTCGCGTACCGTATTCTTAAACAGCCTATTGCGCGGTGCACGTAGATTAAAGGACGCCGGACACCAAATTTGGAAACTCGAGATGCTTGTGTTGTTTGAGACTCCTGCATGCGGGGGGCACTTCTGATCGATTATTAGGGACGAGCGCTGCCTGCAAGATATTTTAATTTGGTTTTAAAGTAAAGGTCAGTGCTCATCCAAGTATTCAGGTGCAATCGACATTTTTTGTGTTTTGACATAGACAGAGGCTCTCCTCGTGACGTTGCAGAGGTCAAGCAAGTATTTTACATGTCAGAGAACATTTTCGGGCCGCGCATTATACCCCGACTGGCACCCGGTGAGGAATTGTTCGTCAACACTCTCGCTTTGTTGTCGGGCTGCTCTCAAGGTGGTTTTGGCTGCTTACGCCAGGAATGCTTTTCTTTTAAATGCGAAGCATTTCTTTGCGTACTGTAACAACTTTTGCATTTCTATCTACGTATCTATCTATCTATCTATCTATCTATCTATCTAGCTGCCTACGTCTGGGTGCTCTCGTGATCGCCTCCTTAACTTGGGGTATATCAAAATTTGTATGGGAGGGTAAGAGGTATTGACGAATATGTCTGGCTGGTCATGACATGAATAACGTGAAAATTCTGTCGTATCCGTCGTCAGACCCTTTCCTGCAGACACGTGTGGCACATACCCGTATACCCCAGGCCGCGGTATGCGGGTATGCGCCACAGGTGTTTGACAATTTATGTCTACCCAGGAACGGCGAGAGCAGACATTAGTAACTTAAAAGCGACATCGTTTAGAAAAACTGACGTCGGTAGCGTCGACCCCACGAATGCAAATAATAAATATCAGGGTCCTAGCAGGAATCGAACCCAGGCAATCTGCGTGGCAATCAAGTATTCTACCACAGAGCCAGGCCAGGTCTCGGAACTGCTTTGGAAAAAGGCCCTATGTAGGCGTAATGTTGGTGAAACGTGAATTGTGGTTCCAGTGCTGGCTATGTAATTTCATAAACATTACATCTCTACTCCTATGAGGCAGATGTCATGTCAGGTTAACGTCAATTGTATACTGAAGCGCCATCCACTGTAGTTGGTCCACAAAGCACTATCCAGGACTGTCGTCCTCGCAAGCACAAGCGCTGCATATCAGATTACCATTCCTGGTGTAGGTAATACCCATGTATCTCTTGGCATCGTTACGCAATTGTAAACAACTGGTTATATAAAACATGCGACTGTGCAACATATATCTGCGCGTACAACATTTGTACGTATCTTCAACGTCATTTTGTAACGTTCCGCTCAGTCAGAAAATTACAAGCCAGTCACCTTGCCTCCGCTTGCTTCGCATAACATCGATTCCCATGGTACTTGCGATCTGCCAAATTTTTCCTGAGGGGGGACACCCTCAAAGCACCCACATCGTTTTATTCTTCACCGCCCTCGGGTCCCCTATTTGAAAACGGCGCGTTGAGCGTCACCGAAGCTTGAGCGCATGTAGTCTCAGGTGCTGCCCCGCTGTGGGGCGCTAGTTTCTTATGGTATTTAAGCGGATGTTTCGAACTGAAGCAAAATCGCTCTGAATTAACGACGCTAGCATTAATTATACGATGCGTTAGAGCATTTACGATTCAATTTCGGCATTACCAGACGCAAAGCTACAAATTACTGTAAAAAAGTCGCAAACAAAACTTTCGCTGTCAGCGGTTCTTTAAGCTAATGTATATGTTGAAACTATCTCATCAAGTGGCCAAGAGAAAACAGTAAATTTACTGAAATTAGGTTAACAAATACGTGTACAGTTTCCACTCATGTACCTTCGAACGTGAAAAAAAACCATAGCCTGCATTTACGTTTGGACAGCTTTATCATGTATGCTGAATAAATTCTGTGGTCACGTCCTTTTGAAACAAATCCCCCATTCAACCCGTGATTCAACGTTCGCAACACGCTTTTTCATTTGTCATGGTTCTCATATACCGAGCGCAAATGAAATAAAAATGAACCTACCTTCAAAAATGACAGAACCCGTGGTTTAGAGAATGCGCAAAATGCAAAGAAAATTAATCGCACATGAACGTAACCACATCCGTCCCTCGACCACAGAAGAGAGGAAGCTGCGAGAGCGTCCTGCGCGTAAGCTGATGACTGCATTTTTCCGCAGGGAATCTTACGGGACTAGGCCTAACCGTCAGTCACGCGCAGCGAAGTATACTTTCTTCACAGCTGAGCTCATAGCCTCCATTAATCAGGGCACACGCACGAAACAAAGCAACAGACGGCATGACCGGCGAGGGCGACCGCACATGCGAAATCGCGAGCTTATCTGACATTGCTGAAGCTACAGCCACGCACATGTAGACAAAGTCAGCGCTAAGAGCTTCGTGAGGAAGTTAGACGGTTATCACTGTGAGTAAATTACGTAAAGTTTACTGGTTAACCAACTTTGACGTCTTAATGATTGCTGATGCAATGCCGACAGCACACGCCTTTATCCTTTCGCGCGTTAATTTCTTTATCGCAATGAGAAATGGCGTGTGCAGGATCGAGTTCAAATTTGAGTTCGTGGCAGTGTGTGCATGCATGCATAGACCAAATAGCGCGCGATCTGCTGCTCGGCGAGAAAACGTCTTATAAAGTGCGTCTTCTAGACGTCACAATTAAGATATATAAAATCCGGCGTTTCCTGTGACGTTTTCAAACGTTGAAATCGGTTTAGAACCCGACAAACGTCTTGAAATATTTCTTTACAAGACGTTGCAGACAAAAATAATCTTAAAAAGTGCGTTTTCTAGACGTAACCAAAAACAGATATTGTACGGCTTTTCTGTCACGTTTTTAAAACGTCGAAATTGGTTCAGAATAAGTTTTATCTCATTTATTCCTAAAATTGATGTTTTCTAGACCATGTGTGCTACCTGGGTACCTAGCACTTCCCTGCTCAAGTGGCCAAATATGCCGGAGCACGATATATCCTGAATATTCATTAATTACAAAAGGGGTGAGAGAAGTACAGTTATGTGAAAATTGTTGCCGGAACCGATGCACCTGCTCCTACCTTTAAAAAATTTACGTAAATTTTCGACGTATAATATTTAAGGCGGCACAGCGTACAGAAAAAACAACGCATTAAAGTGTTCTTTCTAAGTTTTTCAGGCACATCTCTATTTGTATTATAAACTTGAAAATAATAGTCAACTTTTCTTAAATATTTTGACAGGCACGTGTCGTTTGAGCTTTCTTACGTGTCCGCGAATAAATCGACTGCATATCTCATTGTCAAAGGCCCCTGAGAACCTCCACACGTCTATCTCAACTACTCTTCATGAAACTTATCCAACTTCTTTTTTTTTTGTTGTTGTTCTTCAGACGACTGACAGACATATTCTCTGTGACCTTTCATTGACGTGCAGCAAGAAAAACGTTCCACTCTTTTTTTTTTAAGATAGAGAGGCATGTTTCCTCCTGTGGAATTTCCAATCTGAACAGCAATAGCTTCGGCCACGTCACATAGTGGGTTCAACCGAAAGGTGAAGAACCGATAAAGGCAGCAGTGCATCTGCAAGCTGCAAGAAGCTCGTAGTTTTAATGGTAGTACATATCGCAGTCAATATTTATTCAGTAATGAAATAAACAAGCATCATGGGTGGTGCGCTTCCACAAAGAACATCTAAATCAGAGGCTGCGAGTTTTTTTTCTTTCGCAATGCTAGTATTCTTTGTAGCTAGCACATGCCGCATTCAGCAACGATTTCCCTTGTAACGCTTCCACGTAGCTCTGAGAGAGAGCAAATGCGACCGCGAAGAAGAGGTATTCAGAATGATGACAAAATGAAAAATGACAAATCTGAACTGACGCTGGAATTCAATAGGCAAAAAATCAATCATTGAAAATGTTTGCCACGCCGTGGCCGCCGTTTTCAATATACCATTTTCAATTGCTGAAAGGATGTTTAGATCACGCGTTTTATATGCTACTGCACGTAAAGAGCGGCTTCTGGTGAAACGAGAAGGCGGATATTGTCGTGAAAAAAAAATGGTCCCACAACAGTCATTCTAGCCGCCTCGTTGTACGCCCGTTGAGGCGGCTAAGCGATTTCTAGCACATGCAGTATAAGTATAGTTTCTAGTGCGAACAGAGTGTATGAGATTAACGCGGAAAGTCCGGCTCACTGGCTGTCTAACTTAAGGGGGTAAACTTGCGGTGCAAAGCAAGCAACGGATAAAGGATAGACGACGCGAAAATTATTTGTCCCTGATTAGCAAACCGGTTTCAGATTTACCCAAATAAGAGGCCTCCGGCCGAGGATACTCGACAACCGAGAAACGAGGTGCGACGTGCGATGCCGCGGGAGCGAGGCAAGTACTGCTTTGTTTTTCAGCTGAGAGGACACAGCGTAACGCCGCTGTCGTTGAGAGTTTGCGAGCGAAGGAGCGCTTGCTACCGGATGACATTCAAAATGCACTTTGACAAATAAGAAGTCAAGACGTACAACAATATTAGATTTCTTGAATTCAGTTGGGGCTTTGCTCCATTTTTTTAAACCAATACTGGCGACAAGCATGCAGCACCTTTCCGTAGTGCGTTAAGTAAGTACTCGGATTTATAGTTCAGTAGCTCGACATGAAGCGCCGCACATGTACTTCACACTGCAACTTCTTATGCCTTGTAACAAGACTGATCCCTTCACTCGTATAATGTGTTTCTCTCATCACTACATTCATCTACATTGATATATAACTCGAACGGCTTGTCACGACAAATCTCGAAGCACACTTTTTTGAACACTTTCAATTGCTCACATGCAGTCCAAGAAAAAGGGGCGTCCTTTGACTCTTCTTTGCTACGCATGTCACTCCCCCTTAGAGAGTCACGTTGGGCTCTAGGGGGAGTAATGGGACGCACAACTCTCCAAAAGAAAGTTAGCGTGTCTTTTTCAAGAGCGTCATAAATCCCACGACCCTCCAAAAGAGAATCAGCGTGACTCTCTAAAAGGAGTATACACGGGAGAGTCACATGCGTAGCAAAAGAGAGTGAATGGACACTTTTGTTTCTGAGAGCGTGGTGTGAATTTAAATTGATCAGGATGTTACTGACTACTTTTCAGAAGTCCAATCGTTCACTGTTATATACCAAAATCATGGCATATTTATGCAAAATGCCGTAGTAGTGGACCCTGGTTTTATTCTGCCAACCAGTGCAGATTTATCCTTTCACAAATGCCCTAATTGCCGGCTTTTTGGCGCCCAGCGAAAAGCGGCCGCTTCAGCTGGGATTTCATTTCACGATCTCGCCCTTAGAAGCGCAACGTCATAGCCGCTAAGCCACACGGCCGAGTTCGTATTTGTTACATGACATTTGGCTATGATACTGCTCTCTTAGAGGAAAAAAGAAAGACTCACAGGGTTGCTCTCAAAAAAAGCAGACCATCTGGCTTGGATCTCACTGTAATTACCCGTATGTCGAGCTCCCAAATTGTTCTTTCTTAACAATTGCCAAAGTGTCTTTTTCAGGATATACACAAACAACTAAAATTTACAAAGCGGCAAAAAAGAGCCCCAGAAAGGCACTGCGGGACCAACAGATTTTCATAAGAACACCATCAAAACAAAACAACCCGTACTCATATCCAAAACGTCCCTGTCAGAAAAATACTTGCGTAGACGAAAAACAAGCGACGCATGCGCGCTTGGTGTTGTGCAGCCGCGATTTTTCGTTGGGTTTCTCTGCTCTATCGTCTGGTCTGTGGATTTGTGTGGCAGTGCAGAAGTCGTCTGCAAGCTTGCAGAACTTTTGTGGGTTTTCATCACTACAAAAAGTATGTAAGGCATCTCGATGCGACGAAGTTGCAATCGGTTCTGTGAAAGTGGTGTAAGTTCAATAATGCACTCGAGCGAGAAGTTCCATGTTTACCACTGCTCTCTGTTTCCGTTTCACTTCGGTGAGTCGGATGGAAACGCGGGCGCGACGAAGAGCTGACGTATGAACGCGTTTGAGATGAGTCGTGATATAATTCACTCGTTTGAGACTGTAGCAAAAGGAATAGTCTTGCATTGTGGTTTGTTGCGCAACTATGCAGCTTTTGTCCTCGTAATAATCCTCTCGCATCTAGTTCGGCTACTGCGTGCGAAAAAAGCTTTTAAAATATTAATATACACTACGACGCGCCTTACCAGACGGTAAACGGGAAAAATTAAGGCAGCTTCGCAATAGTAGTGCCTCGCCTTAAGGTAAAGTGGGGCTGGGTACGCTTCCTTGTTTTTTTTTATCTTTATTCTCCTTCATGATCTTTCTCTCTGCTTTTAGTATCTCTTGTATCTGTTTTCTTTTACCTGCAGCTTCATATTTCTTTCTTTCTAGTTCTTTCTTTTCTCTCTCTGTCTATGTCTTCCTTTCTCTCTTTTCTATCTTTATTTTCTTCTTCGCCGTCTTTCTACCTCTCTCTGTTTCTTTCTCCCTCTTTGTTTATTTCTCTCGTTCTTTCTCTTCCAGTCTTGCTCTCTTTTTCATGTCTGTTTCATTCTATCTCTTGCTTTGTCTTTCTATCTTTCTAGCTAACTATTTCTTTCTCTGTGCTTCTTCATGTCTGTTTGTTTCTCCTAATTTCTCTCTTTCCTCCTCGTTCGGTCTTCCTCTCTGTTCTATCTCTTTTTGGTGTCTGTTTCTTTCTATCGTTTTCTTTCTGTCCCAGTCTATTTCTTTCTCACTCTCTATTTCCTCTTTCTTTCTCTCCCTTTCTTTCTCTCTTTTTTTTCTCGTTACTTCTCAATTTCTAGCTCCTCATTCTCTTTCTCCCGATCTTTTTCTGCCTCTCTCTCTCTCCCTCCTTCGCGTGTTTCACGTGCTCCGCTTCGCCGAGCAGAGCTTTCGTTTAACGCTAGCGCCTGGTGTAGTCGGTAGTTGGGCTCACCCAAATGCTGTGGCGCATACTCACCTGTGGTTTTCTGCGGGCACAAACAAGGCTTGGCCTTCCCGTCCCGACGTCGAAGCGGCCAGCCAGCGGTCCTCCCCCCAATAAAAACTGGGGGATCACTTCTTCAGGACTTCAATAAAGTTTAGTACCTACCCACCAAAGCTTTCACGGCCGCTAATAATCCCCGGTGTTAAAAATACAACGGTCGCTTTCAAGCTTCAGTTTCTGTTACCCGTATATACGGGTGCGACTGATAATACCGACTTCAAGTTCGGACTAAATATACGGGAATGTTCCCCCCTGCATATTACCGAAATCGCATCGCACGTGTGAGTTGTTACGGTTGATCATTCATTTTGCTGATTTTATGCTCACCCAATAAGATCAGCGCATAGCTTGGAGTTGGCATGGTTCACTCGCAGCAGTCTCATATAATTCGTAGCCTAAGTGCTTCGCCACGAGGTGCATTGAATGAAAGGTGGTGCTCTCGAGCATCTGCAGCAGTTTTGCTCAGTGAGGGTTACCGTGTGCAATATGTATCGTCTCAGTCATGGATAGCAGCGCTTACGTGTAGTAAGCGGTGTATTCCGTTTCAGTTGCAGCATATAAGCGCAAGCAAATGGAAGTCACAGTGACAAATGGTTCTTGTGCTTCCCGCAATCTTCCTTGGAAAAATATGAGGTCCCGTATCCCGTACTTTTATTTATGAATCGATAGACCATAAAAATATATTTCACTATTCCAAGTGGCGAAGCAGCTCACTGCTCGCACTTCGCATGTATGTTGGTTGCAGTACGAATGAATTTATTGGCTCCTTATCATTTTGCGACGCGGCCGTAGCAGCAAGAGCTCAAGAGAGCAGGCAGGAACAGTCATGTTGGTTTAAGTGGCTAGAGTAAATGTTGATGGAACGGGAAGCGGCCTTTCGTAGCCTGTTTTGATTGAAGGACAGATTGCGTGAGTAAGTTTGAAGTTTATTTAGAGTTCTGACGATACACGAGACATGAATTGTCATGGTGCCGAGCAAAAGGCGTGTTTATACACGCCGACCAGGCTCCTAACACAACGAGTAGCGCAGACAACAGCGGACAACTGTGAGAACACACACACACAGAGCGCAAACACACTGCTCTCTGTGTCTGTGCTGTCTCTAGTCCTTCCTTGTACGTTAAAAGCTCGATTACACAAGATGATGTACAACGAACTAGCCCCTATAACTGCTCTTTCTGGGACATGTCCAGGACGCACATGGATTGTTGGGCTTATCAATTGGCCTAAGAAAACTCGAAGGCGAAAGCCAGCTTCTGCTTTTTCTTCTCAGTCGATGTACTGATCCTCGCCCGGAATATCCCGAAAACTTTCTGAACCTAACGTGGTTTTTGCTGCTTCCATGATCGGAGGCGTCGCGAGCTTTCTGAACCCTCCCCTTGTTTTGCACAGCATCCGTGTTCGGCCCACCTTCGTCCAACCGACAACGTCATGTGATGACGTGGTGCAGCGACGTCTCGTCATGAGGACGTCATAGTCACGCCATGGTGACGTCCAAATTTTTGGGGATCCGTGACGTCATCACGACGTCATATGGTGACGTTATTACGCGATGAAAATTTATTGCATCGTTTGTGTTGACGCGCGCACGCCGACGCGGGCGCTCAATTTTCGCGTTCAATAAGGAATCTAAGCGTTTCGCCGTAAAATTAACCTGGTTATTACTGACCCAGCAGTATTACGCCATACAGTAGAACGCAGTGGTATCATGCAACCAAGGTTGCCGTTGGTGGCTACTTTGCGCCAAATTGGCTACTTTCCGACCGTGTCTGGCGACAAAAAATTTCTGGTTGGCGCCATGGCTACTTTCTGGCTATTTTTAACTTCTATTTGGGCTCATTTATTGGTCATTTTTTCATATTATTTGAAGGTAAAATAGAAAGCATGTTTAAAGAATAACCATTATTAACAAGCTTTTATGTCCTGTAGGCCTATGCGCGCACATGTCTTTGCTCTGCCAGCGGGCTAGTGCGCATCAAGGCATCCAACGAGCGTACCCGCGTCTAAGACGAAGCGACGCGTGCATGCAAGGTAACGCGTGGACATATTGCGCATTGTTGACGTCAGATTCTCATGCTGAAACACAGCGGCGTCAAAGAGATATGAGCAACCAAACGGAGCTGCGCTGTTCATCTTCGATTAAACCTCTCTACTTAAAGGTGGGCTGTTATTATTATAACTTTCTCCCAATCTCGCTCTACGGCTTCAAGAAAAACACAGCTTCAACAAGTAATTTTCCTGCGGAGTTGTTAAACCAAGTTACTTTTGCAAGAACTATATCTATCGTGGACAAACTGAATTCAGGCGCACGGAAAGTATCATAATTCATTAATTTAATTGCAACTTAAATATGGCGCTTGGAGACCGAGGAAGAGGGAAAAAATATTGTCCTCGTTATACTTCGTTTTTGCTCATTTCCAAATATTTTTTACTGCTTAATACAAAGAACTCTATATATAATGTCTCTATTTTTTTTCTATTTGGCTACAAATTTGGCGCTAACATTAAACGGCGTGGCTACCTTGGCTACTTTCGGCTTCGGTTCTGGCTCCTTTTCATATCTGCCCAACGGTAACCCTGTATGCAACATAGGATGCTCGAGTCACCAGGCCAACGCAAATGTTACCGCGCGTGTTTGGTGCAATTTCAAGGCTACGAGAAGAAAGAGTCTATATGCTTTCAATGTAATAGCAAAATGCGCTCGTCTAAAAGTGGGAATTGCATTCGGGTCAGTGTAGGCCCAGCAATAGGCCACATTGTCTTCTCACGTTGCCGACTGTGCTGCTAAGATTGCAGGTGTAATTAATACGACATTATGAAGGTAGTTGGATGGCTTCCACTTTTCACCGAGGGCGGCAATGTACAGTGAAGGTGCCATTGTGGAGGTCTCCAGGTAATAACGCATTAATTCTAAGCTCACCTTTTTGTTACCTTATATTGAGGAACACAATTTGTGCTCACTATGCAAGACCCTAAGCCAATGTGTGCTTCAAATTTCGCGCGTCATTTGCCTATCGAAGACACTGGTAATGCTTAAGCCACACTCTACTCGCTCCTACTGAAATTATGCGCACAAGGGCTAAGGAAATGGACTGCTAACTTCACGCAATCAAATGCAGTTCGCCGCCCACCTTGATAAAAAAATATCGAGTCGCGCGAAATATTTCTCAGGCTCCTTGAAGGTTGTAATGAACCGCACAGAATAAAAATAGCATCTTCACAATGTCAAAGACCGGTAGTTGTCAGAAACTTTTGCTCTGCTTCTAGATCTTACTGAATACGCAGGTCTGCTTCCGGAACAAGTTTAATGACTGTACACATAATATAGCAAATGATACACTCGATGGAGAGGGTGTCTTGTTTATCGGCTGCCGTTGAGGCCAAAGCAGTCGATCTGAGAATATGAAATAGAAGAGCACTAGTTATCGTTGAATGAATGAATGTACCCACGTTTATTGCACATTGTAATGCGCCGATGGCGCTGCGGGGGAAAGGGAGCAACCGTTGAAGGATTCGGGGCCCGCGCATGTCTGCACATCTTGTTCCGTGACAAGAGGCGGAACACAAGCGAGCAGCATACACTGATAGCGAAAGGGCTTGTCCGTAAAGGGGCTTTGCAACACCTACCAGGTAATCGTCTAAGGCAGGGGTCGGCAACATGCGGCCCGTGATGCTCGTTTTTCCGGCACGACGTGAGCACCTCCCTGCCCTCCACTTGTCACTTTATATCTCGGCTATAATTCCCTACCTCGGCTATAAAAGACCTTCGGTATTAAAGAAACATTATTTCTAGTCTAGTATACATAGACATGAATTATATTCCAGTTTTACAGAATATTGTCCATTCCCGGAATTTTTTTCTATTTACCTGCAAAGCCCCCCCCCCCTTTCATTTGCCGTCCAGCCCCCCGCCATGTCTGCTTCACGGAAGTCGGCCATCCGTCTAAACAATTGCCGACCCCTGGTCTAATGCCTTTATTAAACGAGCTTATTACCCCGCGAATCGACAGCAGCAAGAATTCTCGGACTTCGTCAAGTACGAGCGCAGTTACACGGACTCGCCGCACGCTTTAAAGGGACAGTAAAGTGAAACAATGAGCCGGTTAACTTCACCATCATTTGTTCATTAATACAGGAGAAAATAAAGGTAAAAGTCTCATTTTCAAATATCGCGCCGGAATCTCCGCGCATGGCGTCACGGATTTCGAAGTGTATTTTATGTATTTTGGCGACATTCGCTCAAGGAAAATTTTTGAAACTTGGCATTTAGGTCTATGGCTCCCTCAGTAAGCAACGTACTTCATTTTTACCGATCGGGAACTATGTATGTCCTTGTAGACGTCATGAAAATCTGTGACGTCACGGCGTTTGGTGCGGTAATATCAAGAAACTAAGAAGCTAACTAAGAAGCTTTTCTTTCTGAGAAATCCGTACGGATTTCCTTGTGGCTTCGTGCTACAAACGGGTGGTTGTCAATTTTCCCTTTCATAACCCTTCCGCCACCTTGCGGGTTTCCGCAGAATTCATTTGCATTACTTGTGTCCATGTGCTTCGAGTTGTCGATGAATTCGTCCTCGCGCTGACAATTGCTAGCTTCCTGGTTAGCTCAATTGGTAGAGCGACCGCCCCGGAAAGGCGTTGGTCCCGGGTTCGAACCCCGGACCAGGACGAATTTTTCGGCAACTAAGAAGCTTTTCTTTCTGAGAAATCCGTACGGATTTCCTTGTGGCTTCGTGCTGCAAACGGGTGGTTGTCAATTTTCCCTTTCATAGTCTGCGTAGATGTTCGCTGCCTGGGAGTTTCTTGCTGTTTGAGTTGGTCGGTAGGCCTTCTTGGTATCCAGCTTGCCCACACTCTGAATTCCGGGTTTTTCTGTTACAATCGTGTGAATTTTGGAATGTTCAACAAAAAGAAAATGTATCCGAGAGACTACAAACTGTCAGTCGTCGATTTAAGCGCAAGTCTCGGTCTATTTGTTCAGCAGTTTCATTGGTCTTGATGCTGAGCCTCCCACTCCGCTCGTCGTCGTGCAAATCGTGCGGTCACTTGTGAAGCATCGGCATCATTTTCTGACCTTTCCGTCAAGCATCACTGAAGGTCCATAAACTATGCACAACTCCCCATGAAAATGAGAAGCTGATGACCCTTTTGCCTGTGAAAATCGAATAACAGCTCGCAGTTCCCAACCGGCAGGAGCAACGATTCTCGTGGACAGTTTCATCTCCGTTGCCCGTCAAGCAGGCGACTACTGAGCCAGAACAATAACTTCACCACTTTGCTGAAGAATGAACAGATGGCCTGTACAAATGAATCTTTACTCTGACGTGCAAATATTTAAATATTAGCAAACGGCCGTTACTTTTTGAATCACCCTCGTACATGCCAGGCCGCATGCTGCACTGTAATGATTGACTCGACTCGCGTGTTTTATGGAGCATCGACTACCGATCGGCAGCGTTTTCTGACCATGTTGGAAAAGTGTTGCAGTGCCCCTTTAAGTGGTAATTAAAATAGCATTTGTAGCTGAAATATCTTCGATGCACTGTGCTCTGTGACTCTTGAGGTATTAAACTCATTTATTTATTCTGAACGTACTAATTTATTATATTTCGCGTTGACGTTGTTCTTGCTCTTTTTCTTCGCTTGCATTGTTCGTTCTGTCAGGAATTCACTCATAGCTTATCCTCGTGCACTTAAACAATGCTTAGGTGTTTGCTTCCTTGTCACGCAGGACCACTTTGATGTCATTGAACGCTCGCTTTGGGTGCACCTTACTTTCGCGTCTCTGTGTACGTTTCATTATACCCAAAGCTGCCGAGGTCTCCCAACGTACTCGAAATGTCGTACGAAAGGCCATGCATCTGACATTTCGAGAATCTCTACTGTACCCATGCCGCTTGCGGCCATGACGACGAGCGTGGAAGACTCTTTTTTTTTTTTGCCTGCTGGCGTCACGTAGTGCGTGATCTTTTACGAGCTGGCAGCTGACCAATAAGGTAGTCCCTCGCAGATTACTTGCAGGCATGAAGTCTCGAAGAACGAGACCCTACCTATGAGTGAATAATACACTCATTCACTCGCGGAATTTAGGGGCTCGTTCTTCTTTCTTAGAAACAGCTTTAGTGAGAACTTCCAGAGAATCAACGCAAGCAAAGTACAGGGGAAGGTACTTGTGGTAAGTGTCATATAAATGTGAAGAAATAAAGGTGACAAAAAAGACACCTTGCCGCCGGCGGGGAGGACCAAATCTTCACATTGAAATGTAAAGAAATTTAAAGTGAAAACTTAAGTGGACGTGACGCCCGAAAGAAAAAAAAAAACGAAAAACGCCAAGCCTGTGCCGTACACGCAGTAAAGTCACAGTGAAAGCTGGAAGAGCGGCCTTTTTAGAGCCTTTTGTAAACTCTCTCGGGTCAACTACCATAAGTACACTTACAATGAACCCACTATGCTGCTATAAAACATCATAACTTTTTTGTGAAGCAGGGAAGCGCCCACTACGCCACTATTGGTTATTCTGCGGAGAAGCGATGTACCCGCTACACACCTGTAAGACGTTTTGGGCACTTTATTGATGCAGTGGCTGATGACGACGAATAATTATGGCTGAGCCCTTTGTAATGGGTGGCAAGCGTTAAACGACCTATCACTTACGTAATTCGCATTTAGTGACGCCCGGTCGTTATCTTACTCTCTTACCACAGTTTATTGCACAGTCCCAAGCACCTGCGTGGCTCTGTGGTAGAATACACGGCTGCTACGCAGAGGGAACCTGTTTGAATCTCATTCTGTCCGGGATATTTTTTTTTTCATTTCGTTATTATTATTTTTTTTTTTTGCTTATTTCGCGTGTAGCGGTTCTGGACACAAGTGGCTGCGCCGGAGATCTACCGCACCCAAAACGGGTGTTGTGATCTCCTGACAGCTTTCGCTGTAAAAAGTTTTCCACACTCGCCGTCATGGCCGCACGCGGCGCTGAGTAACACTCCCATGTTTAAGTGCAGAGATATACACAATAAAGTGTACGGGAGGACGACCGCCGCCGTCGCTCAACTGGTAAAGCACCGGACGAGTTATTCCAAGCTTGCATCTTTGGTCCCCGCCGCCGGCAAGTTGTCTTCTCGTCTATAATAGTATATAACACTTCGACCATCACACGGTGAAGTGTTATATACCTTGCGTAGTGCAGTGAGGGACTACTTAGGGTGATAGACATTAAGGGATTGTGTGCGTGTGTCAGTTTCGTTGTCATGACAGCTCCTCGCGGTTCCCATTCAATTCGTAAACTTCGCCATCATTCCTTGTGACATCAAGGCATCATCACTCAAGTCGCAAATGTCTTCGTCAGTGTCGGCAACTATGATTTAAGTTGACGTGATTACACGAACCTATCTCTCACAGAGAGGTGCGAGGAAGCAGTTCTGTTACATTAACAAGATAATGGCCGCTACACCAGCATAAAAAAAGCATCAAACATTTTCACCCGTAGAAATACGTGGGACAAGTGTTTGTGTAGTAGCAACAAGAACGACAAACAGCCGCAAAGACACGGTAATGCTGCGCATAGCAATAGTACCCTTTCGTCGCACCTCCGTATGAGCGAACGTCTAAAAAATCAGCGACTGTACCTGTTTACCAGGGGCGTAGCCAGGGGGGGGGGGTCTTATGGGGCTTCAGCCCCTCCGTAATTTTTTCGTATTGTGATGTATTGCCGACCGTAAGAGCTAGCTGCGCCGGAAATCATCCTAGATTTTTTTCTAAAATAGCTTTTCGCAGTAGAAAAGACACTTTGGTGTGAACATTGCGGACCCCTGGCGGTTCTGTATCTGGCTGTCCAGCGCATGATACCGAAAGAAATTTTCTGCAAAAGAAGGCGGAGTGCCTTGTGTTGCCATTTTAGCCGTGTCACCGCGAAGGAGTAACTATTGTTGACACGCAGGACGCTCTGGATTAAGATGTATAGAAAGGGCCTCCAACAAAACGCAACTAGCGGGCCGCAGTAACGAAATTTAATCCCACAAGCGCTGGGAGGACAGTGAAGATGGTGGATTCCGGGGGGAGGCAGGGAGTTTGAGTCAAAATGTTACCAAACGTTGCCTCTAGAACGAATAAAGAAATCCTTTCCTGCATGGGTCATTTCACAAGGCTATTTGTCGTCAGGTCTCGGAAGACATATGCATACTGATTTTCAGAGTGACTAAAATCTGGACGCCGATTGTGAAATGCGTAGTTTTCGTTTCACGATGATGTTCCTACTCATCATGAGCGCATGGGGTGCCTCGCGCACACGCACAAAACGCTTGAGACCAGTCCTATCTCTGTAGCTTGCCTGAACAAAGAGCTATTATTCGTAGTAAGCGAGAAAGTAATGCGAATACTATTTAGCAAACTCGCGAGGCTATTCTGTCTGAAGGCGCGGGCCGCTAGCAAGGGTTCCGCGGGCCGCGTGTTTTGTCCCGGCAATGCACTATATTTTTAGAACAAATGGTATTTACTAAATTGGGCTGCTAGGGTACGCCGATCAGCGGGGGGTGCATCCCCCCAGTGGATAAGTTAGGGCCGGGGGGAGAGCACCCTTGATTCACTCCTTAACTGACCCCTCTCACCTCAAAGTTGCTCTGACGTATTCAGTGTTGCCAGTGAGCTGACATTTTTTAGGTCAGTCTTTGGAACACACCTAATTTTTTTTCCCTGTCCGAGAAGCGAATCCACGTCGACGACGCTGCTAAGGAGAATATAATGTACTAGGAATCCAATCCTGCTTTGCCAAAATTACTTCCTTCTAACGGTGATAGTACTTCAAACTGCGCTCTTTTTGGTCAAAGCATGATGACTTTCTTGTCCTATATATGTGGCGTTTTCCTTTTCTTAAAGAACCAAACGAGAAAAGGGCTAAATTTCACGGGAGCTTAAAACGTGCCAAAGTATCGAATTGTAATCTAAATGTGACAATTCCTCATCGTAACGTGAACTCAGAAAGGCAGTTTTAAGTTTTAAAAAAAACACCATCTCCCGCTAAAGGGAATGATGTGTAGATGCGAAGCAGCGGGCGCTAACGCTTACACTGGCGGCGGCGTTGACGCTGGCGCTCATCGCGGCGTTGCGCAGGAGAGAAACCTGGGGAGGCGCAAAGCACGCAGTGGTGGACCGGTGTTTCCAACTGGAACATGCCAATCGCTGCTAATGGGCAATGAGAGACAGAAGACTTCGACTGAACACAGAGTTAACGCGCACGCTGCGAATTTTTATTGTTCAACAACGCACAGGAGAAATCTCCTACCGGCACTGCCTTGCAGGTCAAGATCCAGTGCCTATATATACGGGGTGGCCAGTCAACGGTTGTACAGCGCGAGCAGTCGGTTTTTTCAATCAAGAAACTCGCTAGCAGACGCTGCCTGCGTCGGCGTTGCGAGGCGAGAGAGGGGGGGAGCGTAGAAGAGGAGACAGAGGGGGAGGGGACGCGCATGCGCATTGGGGGGTGTGGACGCCGTCGGCAGGGATGCCTAGAGGAGAGAGAGGAGAGCGTAGGAGAGGAGGTGTGTGCAGAGGGTTTGCGCATGCGCAGTAAGGGTGGAAGGCCGCACACCACCACCGGATTGAACTCCGCCATAAGCTGCTTCGCATCTAAAAATCAGCGAGATCATTTATCTGCTTAGATCAAACTGAGTCAGATCCAATAAATGAGTGCTGCTTCAAGAAACACCACCAAAACAACCAATGTGACAGGGTCCAATCTGTTTCATTTGGGTCCTAGTAGCTTTCCTATATTGCTTTCACTCGGCAACCTTTGCGCTGCATATCATGGCCTTCTTTCACTCCGAGGCGGTATATTTGAAATAGAAGACAACTGAAATGAAGATATTGGGCACCGCGTTATTCCTTGAAGAGGAAGCGATCCGAAACGGCGTGAAGTCAAATGAGCTAAGAAGAAGATGAAGAAGAGCTGAAACAGTTTCCTGGCTACAAACAAATAAATGAACGAACAAACAAACAATCAAGCATTTTTCTGAAGGCCTTCAAGATGCCAAGAACGACAAAACGCGGCCGGCAGTCCATAATGGCACACATTTTCCACGGTAGGACCACTCGCTGTACAAGTCTAGTTATCGTCGTTAAGCCAATGCAACAAAAGGCGGCACCGACGGAAGCACAAGCATGGTGTTAATGTTGTCGCAAAATATTGCTGTATCGTGCATTTGCCGCGATTTAGACTTCTTTTACGAGCTAAGTCAAGCCCAAATGAAATGTTACAATCTTTAAAAGCCAAATACAAAGTTTACTCTGCAATACTGACGATAGTGGGCTACATATAGATTTTAACGGCAATATAGATTTGAGGTATTTCGGTGACATGAGCGCGCTGGCGAAAACGATGTTGAAGCGGGCCCGACCATATTGTCCGTAGCAAAAAACTGCGTTTTTTTCAGTTTCAGTTAAAGCGGACTTGGCTTTTTTAGAACAAAAGCGCCACATGTGTATGATCTGGCTAGAATACTTCCATATCTACCGCGCTGTTATTTCGAGCTCAGTGATCCCGGCGTTTTGCAATACTACTAATAATAATAATTTGTGGAGGTTGATGCGCCTAGAACCACGGTATGGTTATCAGGCACTTCGTAGTCGAGGACCACGAAAAATTCTACCGCTTGAGTTCCTTAACAAGCACTTGAATCAAGGAGGCTCGCACACTTACAGTGGCCTCAAGCATTTCGTCTCCATAAAAAATGCGACCGCCACAGCCGCGATGGAACCCACATCATTCGCGTCAGCATTCGAGCGACGTAACTACTGTACCACTGCGGTGGCTTGCGCTTTGAAAATTTTGTTTGATTTGTATTCTTTTATAAATGCGAGTATCACGATGTAAACAAAAATCTATATTTATTGTGTATTCCATAGAACCAAAGCTGTCTATGTGAGCTACGTTGTCTCGTGACTCAATAGCGTAATGTTTTGCGATAAGCGGTGTTCAAAGGTACGGCGTAAAACGTTAATATCTCATAAAGCACGTGAATGGATGTCTATACAACTGTGGAAACGAAGCAGTATGATAGGGGCTCATTCGCAAAATATCCCGTCGTCATCAGGTAGCATCCTATTTTCAAAAGGAACTTTTACATTTCACTCCTGGTTCTAGTCACTCGTTTGGGGTCAGAGAAAAAAGTCATAATTTTGCTCACCGGCAGTTCATCTCAGCAATACATGCACCACGCATTATTAAGGTTCGCAATAAGTGTGAACGCCTGCTAAGTTTTCATGCAAATAAATGCTATTAGTTGCACTTTCTAAGAAAGCGTAGCATTATATTTTTGGTGGGACGTTAGGTGGAAAGAGAGAGAGAATAAGGGTAGAAGAAAGGCAGGGAGGTTAACCTGGGCTGAGCCCGGTAGACTACCCTGCACTGGAGAATGGGGGGGAGAGGGAAGAAAAGTTACAGAGGAGCAGAGAAAAGTCACTGAGCCGACGCAACAGTTCCACGTTTCACTTCACAAACGACGAATCAGTCCGGCGTCCTTGTGAAACCGCAACAGCGCTTTCGTTGCCTTTCGGAGCTGTGATGGGCATCCCCATGGTCCCAATACCTTCGCGACTGTGAAAACGCTTCCGTCCAGTTGATGTAGCGCAGTGCGGAGGTGAAGCCTCTCGTTTGCGTATGTCGGGCAGCAACACAAAATGTGTTCAATAGTCTCATCGACGGCACAGTCGTTGCACTCGGCGTTGTCGGCCATCTCAATCTTAAATGAGTAGGCGTTGGTGAAAGCTACGCCCAGACGCAGACGGCACAACACTGTACCTTCTTCCCGGGAAAGACCAGGTAGTAGCCGCAGTCGTAGAGATGGGTCGAGAGAGTACAGTGTGAAGCTGGCGCAGAACATGACAATCCCGAAGTGGCAGTCAGGTGGAAAGGTGGATAAAACTGTCTAGTGGGTAGACAATCTTACGTAGTATTGCGTCACAATGTGCACTACCAAAAGATAAACTTGATCACCGTGTCTATGACAAATTTCATATATGTGTGCAAGTCTGCTAGACGTAACACTGTTCTTAGTTGTTCTTTTCTTCTGTTGTAAGCTGGCAGATATCGCGGCCGAGATTATTCTAACAGTGCGAAGTATAGCGGGTAAAAAAACATGCGCACACAGCATGAAAAATTGCTTCGATCACCGTTTTCAACAGATTTTGATCAATTAGCTTCTCGAAACTAAGATAATTGTGACGTTTGTAGTAAATTCTGTTCGATCGATTGTGTAGATGGATTTGCGAAATCAAGCGGAAAAACAGCAGCATGCAAATGCACAGCAAAATATAGCCAGTTTTAAATTTGGTGCATTATTTTCTTATATAATTTGTATCTTCAGCAATAAATTTGTGTTTTCTAAATCTCTTCATCACATGACTCAACTTAAATGATGTAGTGACTATAACGTAAGTACACGAACCTTCCCACATGAAGCTTTCATATTCCAAAGTCGTAGTAAGATATATTTCCAGTAATCATGCAAAAATCCATGACGATTGCGGTGCGTGATAGATCCTGGTGGAACTATTGTTCAAGGTGAACAGCTGTAGAGGAAAATTATGAGGGCCTTCTTCTCAGGAAACGTGTGCTGCAGCAACGTCATGTCAGCAGAATTAAGCGCGAAATGTGAAGTTGCGATAGTACTAGAATGCCACTTCAACAACGTCCACTTTTGCGAATGGGTCCCAAAGAATGTACTGCGTTTCCAGAGTTGCACCGACATTCGTTAGTTCACTTGGGCAGCCCTATGTAAAAGACTTTTTAATTGTTTTCGCCGCAATGGCAAGCGGGCACGTTTCACCGGACAGGTGCTGTGAATGATGAGAAGTGTAAAGCAAAACAAAAACGATGCATTTCATTAGATCACAGTGTTTAACAGACTATGTGCTGTAACAGAGCCGTCATGCAACTAAGACAACGTTTAAAATGCCGAAGCGAATAATATATATATATATATATATATATATATATATATATATATATATATATATATATATATATATATATATATATATATATATATATATATATAGTGTCGACATGCGAGCCCTTCCCGAACAAAATTCCTGACTACGCCACTGCTGTTTACTCCAAGCTTGAAAAAAGACCGCCCCCCCTCAGTTGCAAAAGTGTGTGTGTGTGTGTGTGTGTGTGTGTGTGTGTGTGTGTGTGTGTGCGTGTGTGTGTGTGTGTGTGTGTGTGTGTGTGTGTGTGTGTGTGTGTGTGTGTGTGTGTGTGTGTGTGTGTGTGTGTGTGTATATAGTGTTGGTGTGTGTAGGCAAGTCACGAAACAAAAAAAATTACCAGAAGTGTGAAGAGCATGAACTAACATTTCACTATCTCTGCTTCATGCTTTAAAGCATGAAGCAGAGATAGTGAAGTGCAGAGCAGCTGCACTGCTCTAAAGCAGCGCAGCTGCTCGACAGCAGTTACTTCTCACTTGAAAGCATCAAGCAGCAATACTGAAACTGCGCTGATGCGACAGACCAGGAAGGTCAGCTATCTACGGGCGTTTAAGGTTAACACATTCTTTTCTTTTTTTAATTACTCCTAAGTAATAAGAGGGCATTCAGTGGCCTTAAGCATCATATTTTATTGTAAGTCGTAAAAGATACGTCCACGAAAACGCATGGCACCGCTTAGGTTAAGTATAGCCATCGTTCTTGTTGTCTGCGCCGCTACTGAAGTGCACTCTTTCAACTGGAAAGAACTACGTGATGGTTGCAATACCACTGACATCAAGAAGGTGAGTGATCTGATATATATATATATATATATATATATATATATATATATATATATATATATATATATATATATATATATATATATAATTGCCATATCGGAACTCAGACCCGAATTTTGTTAATATTTCAAATTCTAAGCAATCCAATAGTAATTGTAGAACCATAAAATCAATCGTACTGACTGAGGAACTCGTTCATCTTGACTCATAACTACGCTGATTTAGCACAGATTAAACCAGCTCAAGAAAAATACATGGCTGATCTCTCCGTCATAGGGATCGGTATAACACGTAAGTGAAACGTGTCTACACAGAGGTAGTTGGTTGTTCATAGCGCATTGATATATGAAGAGTAGTACAATGTCTATTGGTGTTTGGCAGATACAGCACCGATTGATGTGGACCCACCCAGGTTGACGCCTAGCAGCGCATCTCCGTAACGCCCGTGATGATAATCTAACCTTTGCGGCAGCTGATGTTGTTAACATATATTGTCACGTCGCTTCAGTGGTCCAGTCAAGGTTTCTTTGAACGCTGAGCAACAGGGCTCTTACCAAGCGCGTCGGTTGTTTGTTTGTTTGTTTGTCGCCTACGAGAAGCTGGCTCATACCCACAAGGGGGATTGGCCACACTGACTATCATAAAGGAAAAAATAAAGGCTGTGCAACGTAAAAAAAATAAAAAAAGAAGAGGATAAAATGCAATATAAATGAAAAGTCAGAGAGCTTAATGACTATAAAAATTGCATAAATAAACATAGGAAACAAGAAAAAAAATTTTTTTCATCGGTCGGTAACACTAGCAGCGTAACCTTCCAGTTGCTTGTATGAACTTATGTAGCGTGGTAAGAACAGCACTGCGGCTTGTACCAAACTGGCCGGCTC
The DNA here is from genome assembly GCA_030522465.1 of Rhipicephalus appendiculatus. Taxonomy (NCBI): domain Eukaryota; kingdom Metazoa; phylum Arthropoda; class Arachnida; order Ixodida; family Ixodidae; genus Rhipicephalus; species Rhipicephalus appendiculatus. The sequence goes on along the minus strand of JALIZH010006424.1, from coordinate 77,883 downwards.
CAAATGATAACAGGTTGAAGATAGTAAGTGTTAACCCCAGTTACCAGCCGGGATTTCATGAATTATTCGGCGGAGTGAGGCGAAACGGCGGCATGAGAGAAGAAAGTGTTCTATTGTATCTGGTTCATTGCAAATTGCACAGGGGTTAGTTAATGAGAAGCCAGCTTTGTGAATATAATAATTTAGCCGGGGAACTCTACAGCGACAGCTAGTGAGGGTCACTTCGCATTGACGTGAAAGGCATTTAGTGGTGTTCCATGAAAACTGCAAGTGCTTGAACTCATCAGATTGTATGAGAGCTGTTTGACTGTTTTTTAAAAATAACAAGCGCTTGAATCTTTCTCCTGTAATGAGAGCAAAATGAGGAACTATATTAAGAACCGGGCCATTTAAAGACGCCGTAGCGAGCGAGTCAGCTCTGATAGGCCACGTGGAACAATAGTAAAAAAAATTCTGAGAAGATGCTATTGCTTGGCGGATCTCAAATGCACACAAACGGATAATGCATCAGTAATAATAATAACTTTTGATTGCTGAGAATTTAGTTTTCTAATTGCCACACTGACGGCCAGAAATTCTGCCAGAAATATTGGGGTGAAATCGGGCAGTCGCAGCGTAAAAGACCAATTAAGCTGATGGGAAAAGATGCCGACTCCGGCCTCCTGAAGATTCTGCGTTGCGTCCGTAGAAATAACCAAGTGACCAGGAAATTGACCGAGATGGTCCTGAAGAAGGCCTTCGAGAAAACGCTTTGGAAGTAATTTAGCATTTTTTAAAGAAAAATATCATCGAAAATTAAATTAAGCTGCAATGGACAGTGGTTTTGGGAAGTTAGGTTCGTCAGGGAAACGCGTAGGTCCGATAGCAGAGACTCGAGAAACATGACTTGTGGTAACTTAAAAGCGAGTGGATGCGAGCCAGTTGGTAAGAATCCATGATGTAAAACAGCGCGTAAAAGACGACGGACGAGAAAGAACACAGGACTAGCGCTGGACACAGGACAGCGCTAGTCCTGTGTTCTTTCTCGTCCGTCGTCTTTTACGCGCTGTTTTACATCATGACTTGTCGCCTTCGGAAACGTCGCCACGGGTGCATAAAGAAAGAATCTGGAGATGTGATGAACTGTCTGCGATCGGGAGAGAGGTGCATCGTAAAGCTTTAAAAATGTCTGCACAGTAAGCTGTTTAAATCTTGCCTCAAGTGCCATGACTCGAGCTTCCAAATACCGCACGTTATTAGCCACACATTTCGGAAGCCCGAGACACAGACGCAGTGCCTGCCTTTCCAGCAATATCAGGGGTCTTAACTTGTAAGCAGCACATCCGGAAAAAAAGAATGCAACCGAATTCCAAAATGGGGCGTACGTAAAGTTTATGCACCATAAGTAAAGTTGCTCTACGCATCCCTGAATTTTTATTTCGAAACCGGCGCAACAATCCCATGGCGCGTTCTGCTTTACGAGTGTTTTTTTTTTCGATTTGCTGTTGCCAATTTAAGTTGTCTGTGTAAAGAATGCCAATATATTTTAATGCCGTTACTTGCGGAATTTGTTCATTCCGATAATGAAGTGAAATAAAAAGGATATCTGATAATGGGAATACAAGTACAGCGCATTTACGGACATTCAGCGAAAAAGAAAGTCTGTCCAGCCATACCTCAAGCGCAGCAAATAAGATTGCCAAATTGGGTATAAAGTATTGATATCTTGGGATGACGAGAAAAATGCGATGTCGTCGGCATGGACATAAAGGTGAACATCTTGATGAACTGGGATTGACGATGATAAAATATTAAATAAAAGTGGCGAAAGAACTGATCCTTGCGGAACACCTCTCGTTTACTTATATGAGCCAGACGTGACCCCTTCATGACAACAAAAGAATTGTCTCTCGGACAGGAACTCCTGGACCCAGGATACAATGTCATTTCGCACGCCACAGCTCACTAATCTAGAGATCAATATACCGTGTTCAACACTATCATAAGCTTTTGCAATATCTAATGTAACTAATGCAGAAATATGACCAGAGAGTCCTGCAAGACGAATTCGGCTTTTTAAATCAATATGAGCCGACCATATTGAACAATCATCTCTAAATCCTATTTGTCTTGGAGAAAGGATACCCTGACAAGAAATAAATTCACTTAGCAGGTTATGAATAATTTTTTTAATTATCTTAACAAACTTTGAAGTAAGCGAGATAGGCTGAATGTTATGCAGAACATATCCGAGACTGATTATTACGTAGTAGAACAACTTTAGCAATTTTCCATGAGGTCGGAACCCATGTGTACTGGAAATAACTATTCACTATATTCAAAAGTTCATCAGGATAGGAATTGAACATTAACTTAATCATAGAGTTTGTGATCTGATCCGGACCGGGAGCCGCTTCATTGACAGTTAACATGACATCCACAAGTTGCTCGCAGGAGCACGCGTGCACTTATTTCTTTTGTGGTCTTTGCCTTTGCATATTGTCACGTGGTCGTGACGTCGACGAAGGCAGCAGGCAGTAGTCCGAGATGAAACTCTTTATTAGGCCGAACTTGTGGCCGGTAAATGGAAAGTAAGATTACAGCAATACACGCTGGCACTGATAGCGGCGAACAGAGCGTCGGCCGTCGATCAACTGAACTTCGTTGGAACGCGCCAGCTTTTATAAATCACGCGTCGAACATTCTAGCCTGATCACTAGTCGTCGCGCAAGCTCTGGAATAATCTTGAGTGTTAGCGTCTTGCGTGCAATCTTAACAGAACGATCTACTACAAGCAAGAAGCTTCTGGAACAATAAGACGCGGTCTGCGCCGAGTACTGCTGATAGTCTTTGTGGGCGGAAACCGAATACAGTGAAAGAAACGCGCGTGGCAATGCCCCCCTCTGAAAAGGCATCGTCCCGATACTTAGAACCGAACACATGGTAAAAATACATGCAACAATAAATAACGACAATAAATCAAGAAAGTTCAATAAACAATACGCACAAGCAAGAGAGTCCAATGACAAAAAAGTACAGTCCTCAGGTTCACTACCGCGCGTAAAACGGCTGGAGGCGCACGACATCGACGACTTCAGGTCGCGCACGGCGCCGTTGAGAGTTCGAAATGCCGTCGGGGACAACCTCGTAGTCAAGTGGGCCGAGACGTCGAAGCAACCTATACGGTCCGAAGTATCGTCGTAAAAGTTTGTCACTAAGTCAACGTCGTCGTATCGGCGTCCACACCAAAACGCGGTCGCCGGGCTCGTATTCCACGAAGCGTCGCCGAAGATTGTACCGGCGGCTGTCGGTCGTCTGCTGATTCTTGATTCGCAGGTGGGCGAGTTGTCGGGCTTCTTCGGCGCGCTGTAGGAAGGCGGTGACGTCGACGTTTTCCTCGTCGGTGACGTTTGGTAACATGTCGTCAAGCGTCGTTGCCGGGCTCCGTCCGTAGACCAACTTGTATGGCGTCATCTGCGTCGTTTCTTGTACAGCCGTGTTGCACGCGAAGGTCACGTACGGAAGGATAGTGTCCCACGTCTTGCGCTCGGCGTCGACGTACATGGCCAGCATGTCGGCGATGATCTTGTTGAGACGCTCGGTGAGGCGATTGGTCTGAGGGTAGTAGGCGGTGGTCCGGCGGTGGCTTGTCTGGCTGTATCTCAAGATCGCCTGAGTTAAGTCAGCAGTAAACGCCGTACCTCGGTCGGTGATGAGAACCTCTGGGGCGCCATGTCGAAGGACGATGTTCTCAACGAAGAACTTGGCTACCTCGGCGGCACTGCCTTTAGGCAGGGCCTTTGTTTCGGCGTAGCGGGTGAGGTAGTCGGTAGCCACGTCGATCCATTTATTTCCGCAAGTCGACGTTGGGAACGGCCCCAGGAGGTCCATCCCGATCTGCTGGAACGGTTGCCGAGGAGGCTCGATCGGCCGAAGGAAGCCTGCTGGTCTTGTGGGCGGTGTCTTCCATCGCTGACAGTCTCGGCACGTCCTTACGTAGCGGGCGATGACGGTGGCAAGGCGCGGCCAGTAGTACTTTTCCTGTACTCTTGCGAGTGTGCGGGAAAGTCCGAGGTGTCCAGCCGTCGGGTCGACATGTAGTGCCTGGAAGACTTCTGGTCGCATTGCTTCAGGCACTACGATAAGGTAGTCGGCTCGAAGTGGCAAGAAATTCTTCTTTATGAGAACGCCGTTTCGCAAGAAAAACGACGCGAGTGCTTGCTTGAATGCCTTTGGAACAATGGCGGTCTTGCCTTCGAGGTACTCCACAAGGCCCCTGAGTTCCGGGTCGGCTCGCTGTCGATCGGCGAAATCGTCGGCACTTATGGTTCCCATGAAGAAGTCATCCTCCTGGTCATCCAGCGGCGGCGGGTCGACGGGGGCGCGAGACAAGCAGTCGGCGTCAGAGTGTTTTCGTCCGGACTTGTAAACGACGGTAACATCGAATTCTTGAAGTCGCAGACTCCATCTTGCGAGACGACCGGAAGGGTCCTTCAGGTTAGCTAGCCAACACAAGGTGTAGTGGTCGTTCACAACTTTGAAGGGCCTGCCGTAGAGGTAGGGGCGAAACTTTGACGTTGCCCAGATGATGGCAAGGCACTCCTTTTCTGTTGTGGAATAGTTGGCTTCCGCCTTGGATAGCAGCCGGCTAGCATAACTGATAACCCTTTCCACGCCGGCAGTTCTCTAGACAAGAACGGCGCCGAGTCCTACGCTGTTTGCGTCGGTGTGAATTTCCGTGTCGGCGTGTTCGTCGACATGCGCAAGTATTGGAGGCGTCTACAGGCGTCGTTTCAATTCTTCAAATGCTTCGACTTGCGCTGCTCCCCACTTGAATTCCACGTCGTTTTTCGTGAGCTGAGTTAGTGGCTCGGCGATGCGTGAAAATTCCTTGACGAAGCGTCTAATAGGCGCACAAGCCGAGAAATCGGTGAACGGCCTTCTTGTCGGTGGGCGGCGGGAAGGCAGCGATGGCAGTTTTTTTCCGCGGGTCGGGGCGAACTCCAGACTTGCTGATGACATGACCCAAGAACAGAAGTCCCTCATATGCGAAGCGGCACTTTTCTGGCTTCAGGGTGAATCCAGAGGCCTTGATTGCTTGAAGTACAGCTTCAAGGCGTCGGAGATGTTTGTCGAAGTTTGAAGAAAACACAATGACGTCGTCCAAGTACACAAGGCAGGCCTGCCACTTCAAGCCGGCCAGTACAGTGTCCATAACACGTTGGAACGTCACAGGTGCCGAGCCAAGACCGAAGGGCATGACTTTGAACTCGAAGAGGCCGTCTGGTGTGATAAAGGCAGTGTTCTATCGGTCTCTCTCGTCGACCTCGATTTGCCAATAGCCGGTCTTGAGGTCCATCGACGAAAAATACTTCGCGTTGTGAAGTAGGTCCCGGGCGTCGTCGATACGTGGGAGAGCATACACGTCCTTCTTCGTGATTTTGTTCAGGCGGCGATAATCGACGCAGAAACGAAGGGTTCCGTCCTTTTTCTTCACTAACACCACGAGTGACGCCCAATGACTCTTCGAAGGCTGGATGATGTCGTCGCGTAGCATTTTGTCGACTTGCTGCTTTACGGCCTCGCGTTCTCGCGTTGAAAGTCGGTACAGGCTCTGGCGGAGTGGTCTCGCATTTTCCTCTGTTATGATGCGATGTTTTGCGAGTGGGGTCTGTCGAATTCTTGACGACGATGAGAAGCAGTCCTTGAATTGCAAGAGCAGACTTTTGAGCTGGTGTTGACTGTGCTTCGGGAGGCTCGGGTTGACGTCGAAATCTGATTCGGGACCTCGATTCGTCGAAGCAGGTTCGGCAGCATCGAATATGGCGAAAGCATTGCTGGCGGCCACGCATTCGTCGATGTAGGCGACCGTCGTACCAATGTTGAGGTGCCTATATTCGTGGCTGAAGTTTGTCAGCACTACCTTTGCTTTACCGTCACGCAGCTCGGCTATACCTCTTGCGACGCAAATTTGACGGTTCAGGAGTAGGTGCTGATCACCCTCGATGACGCATTCATGGTTCGCAGGTTTTTCGGTGCCGACGGAAATAATGACGCTGGAGCGCGGCGGAACGGTCACCTGCTCTTCTATCACATTCAATGCATGGTTCCCTGGCGTCGCGAGGGGGCGGGAGCGCTTTGTCTGAGGTTAGTGTTGTCGACTCAGACCTTAGGTCGATGACGGCGCCGTGGTCACTTAGGAAGTACATTCCAAGTATCACATCCCTGGAGCAGTTTTGTAGGATTACAAAGATCGCAGGATAAGTCCGGTTACTGACGGTGACTCTCGCCGTGCAGACTCCAATCGGCGTTATCAGGTGGCCTCCAGCTGTCCGGATTTCGGGTGCACTCCAAGCGGTCTTTACTTTCTTCAGCTTGGCGGCGAATGGCCCACTGACGACGGAATAGTCGGCCCCAGTGTCGACGAGAGCGGTCACGCCGTGGCCGTCGATAAGAACGTCGACGTCGCTAGTTCGTCGTCACGCGTTGCGGTTAGGTCGCGGCGTCGGGTCACGGCTGCGTCGGTTTGTTCCGCCGGTTCCACGTTGCCTAGTGATGTCTTCTTCGGGCTGCGAAGTTTCCACGCCAGTGCCTCGTTCGTCTTGCGACGGGTTCTTTAGATTTCGTTGCGGCATCGTCGTCGTCGGCGGCGAAGGATCTTCGGTAGTTCGTCGCACAGCAACCGCACCTCCATCGGTTGCTGCCCTTAGTTTTCCGAGTAAGGGCTAGGAGATCGGCCCTGGTTTGGGCCAGCGTACTGCCGGCGGTGCGGTGACATCTAGCGGCCAGGCGACGGCGAGCGGGATGGTCGTCGGGGTGTCCACTGAGCTCCTGCAAGGTAGTCGGCGATGTCACGTGGTTTTTCACCCCGCTGTGGACGCGGTGCGTGGATGGCGAAACCACGCAGTCCCATCTGGCGGTACTGGCAGCGGCGGTAGGTGGTGGCAAGCTTCTCCGCAGTGATAGCACAGTGGGCGGTGGTCAGGGGCGCGCGAAACGTCGGTCTTTCTCGGAGCGTTGCTCTGGCCGGCGGGTAGACAGTATGGCGTCGGTGGTGGTGGCGGCGTCTGGCGGCGGAACTGCGGTGGTGCGAAGCCTTCACGTGGGCGCGGTGGTGGAGCGTTACGATGCGCTGCAGCAGCATAGCTCATAGCCTGCGGTTGCTGCTCTGCTAGCTGAGGAACGCCCAGGGATTGCTGGATCACCTGGCGCACGACGTCAGCGAGAGAATCCACTTGAGATTGGGAGGATGGCAACAGCTTACGCAGCTCTTCCCTAACTATGGCCCTGATGGTCTCGCGCAGGTCGTCGGATTGCAGCGCGTGACTCTCTCCGTAGGTCGTTAAGGGAATCCGGCGGTTGTACTGCGTCGTACGCATTTCAAGGGCCTTTTCTATCGTCGTTGCCTCGGTGAGGAATTCAGCGACCGTCTTGGGCGGGTTACGGGCAAGTCCTGCGAACAGTTGCTTGTTTGAAATTTGAAGTTTGAAGTTTATTTCGTTATTTTTATGGTACATGTATTTACACTTTTAGGGACCCAACAAAATTGTTAAAGGGTCCCTTTAACAGACACCCCGCATGAGCAGGCGAACTTTTTTGTCTTCCGGCATAGCAGCGTCGGCCTGGCGAAAAAATTGACGGCAGATCCACGAGGTGAATGATGATGAGATTGGGCGAAGCTCCTGGAAGTAATCATCGGTTAAACCGTGAAATTTCTTCCGTTAATTCGCCCGATAAAAAATTACGTGAAACGATTGATTAAATGTTTTATCCAACTTTTATTGCTGGTTTCCGTTGTCCTTTCATTATGACCGCTTTGTGGTCGGTGAAATGTAAGCTAAGTGGTTCTTGCACTGGTTGCAGCGGCATCCTTATCCATACGAGCACACACCGACGGCAACGAGCATCGTCAACTACAAACCTGTATCGCGATATGGTTTTGATTATAAAACCATTGCTTTAGAAAACACCTGGCGTCTTTCGTTAAGCAGCTGGCGTCTTTTTCGTCTTGCTTTAGAAACATCTGGCGTCTTTTCGTTTCGCGTTTAGAAAACATCTGGCGTCTTTCGTTGGTTTATTTCATCAATCAACGGCGTTTTGAACAAAATTTTTATTGTTTAATCACGCACAGGAGAAATCTCACCAGGCACTACCTTGGAGGTAAACAATGGCTGCTACTGGTAATGAGAGACAGCAGAAGTCGGCTTTTTTTTTTTTTTTTTAACGTTTCCTACTGGAACATGCCAATGGCTGCTAATGGGGGAATGAGAGACAGAAGAATTCGGCTTTTAGTTAACGCGCACGCTGCGAATTTTTTATTGTTCGACAACGCACAGGAGAAATCTCCCACCGGCACCACCTTGGAGGTCAAAGCGTAAGACTTGTTACGCACTACGACTACGACTACGACAACGACGAGGGACGAACAGGCGCCGCTTTAAGGAGCTTCGCCCCTAAAAGTCGCGTCATCTCTTCCGTGAAGATGGTGACGTTTTCGTTCAGTAGCTGCACCCGGGTCTCGAGCAATGAAGCGGCCCTTTCCTTTCGGGCGACGTTCGTGAACGTCTCCAGGAATGCACTGCGGAAGAGATCCCAGGAATGAAGTGAGGACTCCCGATTCTCAAACCAGGTCCTTGCCGCGTCTTCGAGGTAGAAGTAGGCTTGGCGCAGCTTGTCATCGGCATTGCAGTTGTTAAAGGCTGCGACACGCTCATATGTTTCAAGCCAGGTTTCCGGGTCTTCCCGCGATGAACCACGGAACGTTGGAGGCTCCTTGGGCTGGTGGAGCACGATCGATGCAGGCTGCGCAAGAGCTGTCATCGTCGCTGCTGTTTAAGTCGAAGTCTTGCTTTGCCTGGTGTTTTCCGGCAGGAGTCCGTGTTCTGGCTGCAAACCTTGCAGCCTGCGGCTAACTCGCTGCTGCACGGGGCCTTCGGTGTCCTCTCCGCGGTGTGGGCTGGGCTCACGGCTTGAAGGGGGCGTTCGGTACATGGAGCGGGAAGCACCTCCACCAGATGTCACGTGGTCGTGACGTCGACGAAGGCAGCAGGCAGTAGTCCGAGATAAAACTGTTTATTAGGCCGAACTTATGGCCGGTAAACGGAAAGTAAGATTACAGCAATACACGCTGGCACTGATAGCGGCGAACAGAGCGTCGGCCGTGGATCAACTGAACTTCGTTGGAACGCGCCGGCTTTTTATAAATCACGCGTCGAACATTCTAGCCTTATCACTAGTCGTCGCGCAAGCTCTGGAATAATCTTGAGTGTTAGCGTCTTGCGTGCAATCTTAACAAAACGATCTACTACAACCGAGAAACTTCTGGAACACTAAGGCGCGGTCTGCACCGAGTACTGCTGATAGTCTTTGTGGGCGGAAACCGAATACAGTAAAAGAATCGCGCGTGGCATTATGACCTGCTACTGCAGGTGGCATCATTCCCTTAAAAAAATTGGGGGAACCTTAAGCTTCGCCTTTATGAGTTGAACGCGATAGTGATATTGTCACGCTTAGGACAACCTTAACCTTCAGTTAAGACAACACAACCTGCTCGTTGAGCTAGTCCAAGAAGCGGCTCAGTACCAACTTCCTTTTCCTCTTTCACGCGTGAGTACTAGCAGCCGACACCTGCGCCATGCGCAAAAAGAAAAAATACCAACAAACAACCCACAGGAAAAAAAAAATACCACAAAAGGTCATCGTCACATGGTAATAGAAGTGGCGTGAAAGCACATGGGCTACTGTGTGTAGTATGGCTTGAGTCGTACGACATGCACGGTTTCGGGCCGGAGTTGTCGACGTGAAGACACTGCGCCGTCCGGAAATACTTCGTAGGTAAGGTCACTCACACGTCGGATGACCTTGTATGGTCCGAAATAACGGCTCAGAAGTTTTTCAGACAAGCCTGGTCGTCGGATAGGTGTCCACACCCACACTCGGTCGCCAGGGTGGTAGGCGACGTTTCGACGGCGAAGGTTGTAACGTCGCGCATCTGCGTCTTGTTGGTGAGTGATGTTTACCCTGAGCCAGTTGACGAGCTTCTTCGGCGTATCGAGTGTATTGCTCTGCGTCTGGAGCAAGTTCATCGCTATTATCGCACGGCAGCATAGCGTCAAGCATGGTTTGTACGTTGCGTCCGTAAACAAGGCGGAAAGGTGAAAATCGCGTCGTTTCCTGCATCGCCGTATTGTACGCAAACGTGACGTATGGTAGAATATCGTCCCAGGTTTTGTGCTGTACGTCCACGTACATTGACAGCATGTCTGCTATGGTCTTGTTGAGCCTCTCCGTCAGTCCATTTGTTTGTGGATGATAAGCTGTCGTTTTTCGGTGGCTTGTGCAGCTCAGTCTGAAAATTTCTTCCATCATTTGTGCCGTAAATGCCGTCCCTCTGTCCGTAATCACACATGACGGCGCTCTATGCCGTAGGACGATGTGGTGCACGAAGAACTTCGCGACTTCAGACGCCGTGCCGCGGGGGCAACGCCTGTGTCTCGGCATAACGTGTCAAGTAATCGGTTGCCACTATAATCCATTTGTTTCCAGTGGACGACAAAGGGAAGGGCCCTAGAAGGTCCATTCCCACAAGGTCAAAGGGTGTCCGCGGTGGTCCAATCGGGTGAAGAAGGCCCGCAGGTTTCACAGGTGGCGTCTTGCGACGTTGGCACTCGCGGCAGCCTTGCACGTAGCGGTGTACACTAGTCGACAGTTGGGGCCAGTAGTACTGATGGCGCACTCTGGTGAGAGTCCGCGAGTAGCCCAAGTGTCCTGACGTGGGCTCATCGTGGCATGCAAGGAGGACGTCATCACGCATGTCGGCTGGCACAACGAGGAGAAAGGCTTTGTCGCTTCCTCGAGCATTCTTCTTGTAAAGGATGCCCCTCTTGATGCAAAAGGATGACAGGTCGCGAGCAATGCGCCGAGGAACTTGGGAGTTTCGGCCTTCTAAGGAATCGATAATAGGGCGCAATTCTTGATCAGCTCGCTGCCTTGACATGAAGTCAGAATCGCTGAGAGCTCCGAGAAAGCCATCAGCATCCTCTAAGTCCATATCAGGATGCCCTACAGGTGCTCGAGAAAGCGCGTCGGCGTCTTCGTGTTTGCGCCCAGACCTATACACAATCGTGATGTCGAACTCCTGCAAGCGCAAGCTCCACCGAGCGACACGGCCAGACGGGTCACGGAGATTGGCCAGCCAGCAGAGCGAGTGGTGATCAGTCACCACTTTCAAGGGACGGCCGTAGAGGTAAGGTCGAAACTTGGCCGTCGCTCACACGACTGCGAGACATTCCTTCTCTGAAGTAGAGTAGTTGGCCTCGGATCGAGAGAGTGTTCGACTGGCGTAAGCTATGACATGCTCAACGCCGTTGTGCCGTTGTACAAGGACAGCGCCAAGTCCGACGTTGCTGGCATCTGTGTGCACTTCAGTAGCAGCGTCCTCATCAAAATGTGCAAGAACGGGTGCTGTTTGCATTCGCTGCCGTAACTTCGCAAAAGCTGCCTCTTGCTCTGTAGTCCAGGTAAAGGGTACATCATCTCGGGTGAGTCGCGTGAGTGGTTCGGCTATCAGCGAAAAGTTGGCAATGAATCGACGATAATAAGCACACAAGCCGAGGAAACGTCGCACTGCTTTTTTGTCTGACGGAACAGGGAAAGCGGCGACTGCTACAGTTTTGTCTGGATCGGGCCGAACTCCATCCGCACTCACGACGTATCCCAGGAATTTCAGCTCTTCATAGCCGAAATTGCACTTCTGGGGTTTTAGCGTGAGTTCGGCAGAACGAATGGCTTCCAGAACCATTCTTAAGCGCTTCAGATGTTCTTCGAAGCTCTCAGAGAAGATGACCACATCGTCGAGGTATACAAGGCAGGTTTGCCACTTCAAGCCAGCGAGAACGGTATCCATCATCCGCTGGAAGGTTGCTGGAGCAGAACAGAGGCCGAAAGGAAGAACTCGGAATTCATAAAGCCCATCTGGAGTCACAAACGCTGTCTTTTCTCGGTCTCGCTCATCGACCTCTATCTGCCAATAGCCGCTCTTCAAATCGATCGATGAAAAATACTTCGCGTGTCGCAGCCTGTCGAGAGAATCATCAACTCGTCGAAGCGGGTAAACGTCTTTCTTTGTGACGCTATTAAGCTTCCTGTAATCAATACAGAATCGCAGTGTTCCGTCTTTCTTCTTCACTAGAACGACTGGCGAGGACCACGGGCTGCTGGACGGTTGAATGACACCGTCGTTGAGCATCTCCTTTACCTACGTCTGTATAGCCTCGCGTTCTTTAGCTGAAACACGGTAAGGCTGCTGTCGGATTGGGCGAACATCATCGTCGATAATGATTCGGTGCTTCGTGAGGGGCGTTTGACCGACTCTAGACGAAGAGGCGAAGCAAGATTGAAATTCCTTCAAAAGGGTGTGAAGTGCGGCCTTCATCTCATCCGGAAGCTTCGAATTGACGTCGATGTGGTCCAGACACTTGTCCCCATCATCCATTTCCTCGGACGCGAAACACTCTGTGACATTCGCTACAGGGTCTCCATAGGCCACGGTGGTGCCGCGGAAAAGATGCCGGTGCTCGAAGTTGAAATTCGTGACAAATATCTGTGACCGTCCGTCACGAACACGCACAAGGCTTCGGACTGCGCATACACCTTGAAGCAGCAAAAGTGATTCGTTGCTCTCGGCGACCGCGTCACCGTCTCGGAGGTCTTCACAAGTGACTTCTATGAAAGCAGTTGCTCGTGGAGGCAGCGTCACGCTTTCATCTGCAACACGCAGCGCAGGTCTACGATAGCTCTCGGTGTCTCGATAGGTTGCGCGTTGCGTCGAGAAGGTCACCATTCACTCGCGGAGATTTATAATCGCGCCGTTCTCTCGAAGGAAGTCCATGCCAAGGATGAGCTGACGAGAACAGTCGCGTAGTACGAGGCAGGTGACTACAAATGTTGAGTCGCGTATCTTCACTCTTGCGGTACAGCGACCCAATGGGGTAACAACGTGGCCTCCAGCTGTGCGAATACGCGTTCCATTCCAAGGTGTCATCACTTTTTTAAGACTAGTTGCCAGTTGTCCGCTAATAATAGAATAGTCGGCACCTGTGTCCACCAATGCGCTGACCTGAATACCGTCTATCAGCACGGGAATGTCGAGCGAGACTCGGTCACTGCGTTCAGATGTAGATTCCGGCGTTTCTCTGGCACTGCACTCAAACGGGGATTCATTGTCTGCGGCGTTTCGTGCAAGCGTCGATGGGAGGTCTTCCGCAGTCTGAGCCCCAGCGACCTCGCCCCCGAAGGTCGCTGCCTTCAGTTTTCCCGACGAGGGCTTGGGGAGTGTCCCCATGCCGTCGCCCCGAAACGTGGCCCAATGGTTGCGGGTCGCCGTGGAGATGGTGACCGCGATTGGCGCCCTGAGAAAGGTAGACGTTGCTGCGCGAGGTATTCTTCGATTTCTCTTGGCCCCTCACCAACTTGGGGACGAGGTGAATCAATGGAGAAACCGCGCAGTCCAAGTTGTCGGTACGGGCATTCGCGGTAAATGTGACCGGCCTCACCGCAATGGTAGCAGAGGGGTCTTCTATCCGACGTACGCCAGATATCAGACTTCCGCGTGGTTGCACGGCGACCATCGATGTCCAAGCCAGCGTGTGCCGATTGAATTTCAACTGGCGGCATCGTCTGGATCGGGACTGCAGGGCTAGAGACCGGCATGGAAGCGCGCAAGGCTTCGGCATACGTACGGCTCCCAATATCAGTGGACACAGGAGCCGGTTCCACATTTGTAGGCGGCGGCTGACAGCGACGGTTGTACAGCACATGCTGGACCTCTTCCCGGACAATACTGGTGATGGAGCCGACCTCTGGTTGTCTCGCCCCGTACAGCTTCGCCATTTCTTCGCGGACGATTAATTCAGAAGATTATGCGGCATTCACTTGCCGGTCGAATAGGGCAGACCGCTGATGCAGTACCTTCTCCATCGTTGCGGCTTCAGTCAGAAACTCGGCTACACTCTTTGGAGGACTCCGCACCAGACCAGCAAAGAGCTGCTCTTTCACACCTCGCATAAGATAGCGCAGCTTTTTTTCTTCTGGCATCGCAGGATCCGCTCGCTTGAAAAGCCGCGTCATGTCCTCCACGTACATGGTGACGGTCTCATTAGGCATCTGAATGCGTGAGTGCAGAGCACGTTCAGCACGTTCCCGGCGGTCGGAGCTCCTGTAGGTCTCCAAGATGCGATGTTGGAACTCGTGCCAGGATGTCAAGACATCAACTTTGTTCAGGAACCATGTTCGGGCGCCGTCCTTTAAGCATGCGTAGACGTTGCGGAGTTTGGCGGCGTCGTCCCAGTAATTGATCGCTGCGACATGTTCGAACTCACTCAGCCAGTCGTCCACATCTTCAAACAGCTCTCCGTGAAAGGGACTAGGCATCAGCGGGTTCTGCATTGTGCAATAGATCGGCGTAGAAGACGTAGGAGTTTCCATGGCGACTTGAGGCGAAGTCATAGTCGCTGCGTCGGTAAGCTGTTCCGGTGTCTGGTGGTAGGCCTCGTTGGCGGCGGCTTGCTCTGTGAACTGGAGTGTTCACGGGCACAGGGCTTGTGTTCCGGCTACTGGGTGGGGTCTTGTGCATGGGGTGAGTCGTGAGTCGTCGTACCCAGCTCCTCCACCAATCTTGTCACGCTTAAGACAACCTTAACCTTCAGCTAAGACAACACAACCTGCTCGTTGAGCTAGTCCAAGAAGCGGCTCAGTACCAACTTCCTTTTCCTCTTTCACGCGTGGTTCTCCCACACGAAAACCATGCGGCAATATCCCTGTCCCTAGTGCGTACTTCAACCACTTAGTGCATACTATGTAATGAACAGCATGCTTTAAACTACGAACAATTATGCGCGTGAAATGTTTGCGAACTTGCTATGTACTCACTACGGGGTGTTAAATGAATACGCGCAGTAATGTGTGCCTTTTGTAACGGGTAGCTGGCTTTAAAACCACCATGTCGTTGTGATATTCACATGTTCTGACGCCCGATGTAAATGTACGCTTGTACCACGCAATATTACTGCGATATTACATGTTGTATTGTGACGCCTGTATACAGGACAGGGCTGGGCAAAGATACTTTGAAATTGTATCGCGATACGATACAAGATACTCGGGCAAGAAGTATTGGAGATACAGATACAAGATACTTCCGGAATGAATGTATCCGATACGATACTTCAAAAGTGTATCTTAAGATACTTCGATACATTTGTAAATTTGCTATTATGGATCTATATAATGACGCTGCAAATACCTATGTACAGAGGTGTTTGCTTGAAAACGTCTTAACTGCGACCAACTTTGTATATTTTAATGAAATATATGTTTAAATCCCGAAAGGTATGTGTTTCTTGGTTAATGTATATCAGTTTCATTCCGACACAAGTTATTGGCATTTGCTTACTTGACACTTTTGTATTTGATGGGTGTCGCTGCTCTACTTAGCGACCAGCTAGCGGGTTGCCGTCTAAATGCAAGAACTTCAATAAGAAGCCTCCGCGAGATGGCACAAATACTGGTGCAGAGTCTTACCTTGTCCGTAAGCGTATTACCATTTTCGAAGTACCGCATCACCCTACAGGTGTACAGCAGCGACAACGCTGGTAGCAATGTTTTAGATGTGAAGCATCTTATGGCGAAGCTTAATCCGGTGGTGGTGGTGGTGTGCCGGCGTGACCACCCTTACTGCGCATGCGCAAACCTATAACAAAATAAAAACCTCCTTTCCCCCCCTCTCTCTCCTCTAGGCATCCCTCCCCGCGGCAACCACACCCTCACTGCGCATGCGCGTCCCCTCCTCTCTCCCCTCCCACGTTCCCCCCCCCTCTCTCCTCTAGGCATCCCTGCCCGCGGCGTCCATACTCCCACTGCGCATGCGCGTCCCCCCTCTCTCTCCTCTCCTACGCTCCCCCCTCTCTCCTCTAGGCATCCCTGCCCGCGGCGTCCATACTCCCACTGCGCATGCGCGTCCCCCCCTCTCTCCTCTCCTACGCTACCCCCTCTCTCGCCTCGCGACGCCGGCGCAGGCAACGTCTGCTAGCGAGTTTCTAGGTTGAAAAAATTGGCCGCGTATCTGCGTGCTTCGCTGGAAATGTCGTCGAAAGACGATAGTCTTGTGCCGACTGCACTGCATGAGTACCACAATTTAATAGCTGGGCTAGCCGCTGGGCTCGTTTTTCGGACGTTTTCCGGGCACGCTTAGACGGACGCCTGCGTTTCTCCGCTGAAATTTGGTCGTCGGTCTTTTCTCTGCGTTCTCTGATCATGTCTTGTAGAGTGGGTCGTATTTCATCAAGCGGCCATATATGTTTTGCCTTGCCTGAGACAGCGCTCTTCTACGATGAATCAGCCGCATCTGGCTGGCATTGATAAAACAGAAGAGGACGCCATCTACAGCGCTATCGGGGAACATCGGCTTGTGTTGAACTATGCTGCTGCCAGGGTGGCAGCACCACAGCGTCGAAGTTAAATCACTGGGCGGAGACTTGTTTTGTACACAGCGGCGCATTTTCAGCGCCGCGTAATAAACACTAGGATCTTTATAGATTTTGTTTTAAAGGAACACTGTGAATAGTACTAATGTATTGATGTTGTGGCTCAGGTATGCGTAATATTTGATTTTTTAATTGCCCATGCTCACCCGTATGAACACATGCCCTTCGGTCAAGATGGGAGGTCGTAAGGCAGGGGGTTAAACTTTGGCCAGCTAGCTGAATCGTGCGACGTGCCGACAAACAGAGATACAGACAGACCAAAATTTCTCCGTTTAGGTATCCCAAGAAAGACTATAATAATAATAATAATGTTTATTTATCATCAGTACAGAAATAATGATGGAGGGGGGTGGGAAAAAAAAGCGACAATCCGCTTGACAGAGTTCCCACACCGCCAAAAAACTGACTGCTCGCGCTGCACAACCGTTCACTGGCCACCCCGCATATATGGCAATGGATCTTGACCTCCAAGGTGGTGCCGGTGGGAGATTTCTCCTGTGCGTTGTTGAACAATAAAAATTCGCAGCGTGCGCGTTAACTAAAAGCGGACTGCGGGTCTCTGTGTCCAGTCGGAGTCTTCTGTCTCTCATTGCCCATTAGCAGCGATTGGCATGTTCCAGTAGGAAACACCGTTCCATCACTGCGTGCTTTCGACTCCCCAGTTTTCTGTCCTGCGCAACGCTGCGATGAGCACCAGCGTCAACGCCACCGCCAATGTAAGCGTTAGCGCCCCGCTGCTTCACATCTACACATGGTTCCCTTTAGCGGGAGATGGTGTATTTTGTGAAGCATCATGAGAAGACGATAACTACCAAGTCAGCGCTCACAGTTCACTGAGGACATAAAACTGCCGTGATTTTTCATGTTCTACATTGCGTAAAGTGTTCATTAGGAGCATATTCACTAACGTGCGATCTTTTACCATTTCCTTTCCGAAAGAACTTCTGCCACCTAGAAGCTTCCCAGATGTATTGTACTTGGCAAAAAGCGTCGCAGGATATCAGTGCTATTCACACTATTGCAACTTCTAGCCTGCTTACCTGCTTTTTTGTAACACACTCAAAAAAGGACTTTACAGGGACCTAAAAAAAGGAAAGCGAATATACCAAAGTCAAATAGCAAGGCAATTCCGCAATAAATAAATGTCCGCGAAAAGTATATAGAGGTTGTTTCACGTAAGTAGAAGCAAAGATATAAAAAAAAGAGAAGCGTTTAACCCTGACTGAATGAAACCAACGGTATATGGTTTACCGTCATGTGGCGCTCGTTCTGGTATTTTTATATTGCGCTTACTTGTTTGATTAACTGTGGTCAATTATGCAACATTTTTTAATATTCACTTTAGGACAGAGTGCGCTTCGCCACATCGTAGAACGCATTTAAAAATGACCGAAGCAATTGTTTTTTGGCGGCGTACATTCGCCATGTAAATGTTTTCTGGTTTTTAAAATAAACACGCGAAACATCAAAGAAAACCACCTGACTGCGCTCATGCGCTATCGTATACTGCAGCGCTCTTAAACGCGCTTGGAGCGAAACAACCGGCGCGCGGACCGTCAGCTCGTCGCTTCTCAGGGATGATGGTGTTTTTTTGCCGTGTGTGGCGGTCAGAAATGTTGACGCCCTGTGGAGCCGATGCCTAAGTCACAGCCGCTCATTTCGCCGCGGTCCGCTTGCCTGTTGTGTCGCTCGAAGCACGTCTGTGAGCGCTGCAGCACAACAGCGTACGAGCGCTGTAACGTGCTCATATTTCTCCGGCTTTCTTTAAACGGTGGAAGAATCACTACTATAGCATATACCATTCCACAAAAAATCAGATCTGTCGTTTTAGAATGCCCTCTAAAATGTAAAGAAACGCACTTGGCCCCAAATTAAAGAACAGAAATGTTGCATTATTCGTCTTAGTTAAGAAATTAATCGCAATATAAAAATACCCTAATGAGAGCCACATGACGGTAAACCCCATCGTTGGTTTTATTCAGATGAGGTTAACCCCTTCTTTGCAAATATTTGGTTCCAGTTACGTGACACCCTGTATAAACACGATACAAGCGGCACCCTTAAAAGCTATGAAAATAGAGCATGATGTATCGTCAACTTAGGTGTTAAGGTCTGACAAAAAACTCAGTGCCCACGGAAAATAGCACTAAAAGGCTCGTGAGACCGCTGATGAAAAGACCATAGTACATGTTATTATGTTTCTAAAATGCTCTTTCTAACGTCTTTAAGATTTGTTGTTATAATTTTCATCATTATAATGTAAACTCAATACTGCTGTTTTATTAAATCATAAACAGAATTTTGTTCCTGTAAATACTAGGCACGCTCAGATTCATGATTTTACCTTTGCCCTAACATCCCCTGAACAGTAAGCTCACGTGGAATGTAGATATGTAAATAGTAGCAATGACGCAGACAAGTAAAAATAAGAATAAATAAGAGAAGGAATAGAGGAGGAGGTTACAAAAGACTTATTACAGTTAACAAAAAGGAAAAAAAAATTCACAGTGGCCTAGGTAATGTGTGGAATGCAAACGGAGGAAAGCAAAGAGAGCACTTGTGCTCTTTGCTGTCCATAAACATAAAAATAAAGCTATCAACAAAGAACTTCTTGCATAATTTAGCACGAATAACAAAGATACAGTACGCCAAACTATCATCTGTTACGCAAATGCTTGTTCTATTGCATATATCATCGACACCGGTAGAGGGACGGTTGTTATAATCTAATTTGCATATGAGCCACATAATGTGCAAGTCAAGCTTACATCGACGAGATCTGCGAAATCTCTGTGTGAAAGCAGGGAGACGCAAAGCAACCCCATTCTTGCATTTTTGAGATTTTATAACAAAGCACCACGCAAGACAAACTTCAATAAGGACACTGTAGCCGCAACGGAATTTGAGCGAAAAAATTACACCATCTCCCGCTAAAGGGAACCATGTGTAGATGTGAAGCAGCGGGCGCTAACGCTTACACTGGCGGCGGCGTTGACGCTGGCGCTCATCGCAGCGTTGCGCAGGATAGAAAACTGGGGAGGCGCAAAGCAGGCAGTGATGGAGCAGTTTTTCCTACTAGAACATGCCAATCGCTGCTAATGGGCAATGAGAGACAGAAGACTCCGACTGGACACAGAGACCCGCACTCCGCTTTTAGTTAACGCGCACGCTGCGAATTTTTATTGTTCAACAACGCACAGCAGAAATCTCCCACCGGCACCACCTTGGAGGTCAAGATCCATTGCTATATATACGGGATGGCCAGTGAACGGTTGTGCAGCGCGATCAGTCGGTTTTTCAGCCAAGAAACTCGCTAGCAGACGCTGCCTGCGTCGGCGTCGCGGGGAGGCGAGAGAGGGAGGAGCGTAGGAGAGGAGAGAGGGGGGTGACACGCATGCGCAGTGGGAGTGTGAACGCCGTGGGCAGGGATGCGTAGAGGAGAGAGAGGGGGGGACGTGCATGCGCAGGGGGAGTTAGACGCCGCGGGCAGGGATGGAGAGAGGGGGGAGTGTAAGAGGGGGAGAGAGGAAGGGAGGCGCATGCGCAGTGTGGGTGTGGTTGCCGCGGGGAGGGATGCTTAGAGGAGAGAGAGGGGGAGAGGAGGTTTTTTTTTTTTTTTTTTTTAGCTGTTTGCGCATGCGCAGTGAGGGTGGGCACGCGGCACACCACCACCACCACCGGATTAAGCTTCGCCATAAGATGCTTCACATCTAAAACGCCGCATGCATTGGATTACGCAGCACAGTGCCGTGGCTACAAACAAGGTTCATGGCACTGACACACTTAAACGAAAGAAAACATCGGGAAACAAAAGGTCGGCTGCACGTAGACGTTCATGCGCCTGTTTTTGTCGAGATGGCTCGAGTGCCATCGCGTGACTCGGCTCCACCGATGAAGACGCGTATAGATCTTATTTCATATGCTCACTGGAACACTCTGAAGGGAAGACAAAGGAATATCACTGTCTTCAGCTTTATTGAGGTGGCTTAGTGGTAGCAGTATCAGCTTGAGAAGCAGAGTTCAGCCGACGTTTGTTGTTTCGCAGGGTGGCGTTTCTATAGCAGTATCTTGTATCTTAAGATACACGATACATTATTGAATGTATCGGAAATACAGATACAGATACTCGTTTTGCGACACGTATCGCGATACAGATACAAGATACCCAAAGAGTATCTAAGATAGTATCTAAGATACATGTATCTTCGATACTGCCCAGCCCTGATACAGGACTTGTGTGTTTGTAAAGCATGAACGTTATTTTCACTGCATTTCCAAGCAAAGGAAGTTATTTTTGCTGTGTTTCCAAGCAGACGCGTGGCTGTGTGGTAGAACACCTGCTTGCTACGCAGACGGCCTGGGTTCTATTCTCACTCCGGACCTGGAACTTTTTATTATTTTTATTATTTAAAAAAAAAAGGACACGAATGATGAAATGTTGCGCGCACATTCAGTGAAGGATGAGGCAATGACAGTAGCACAAATAAAAGGAAGTAAGAAAAATGAATGAACACTGGGAGAAATTATAAACGCGCAAAATAAGGCTTCATGCGTACGACATGAACGATGTCGGCTCTCGGTTGTCTTCGTTGTGTTCGTGCTGAAGACGCAGTGTCCCGAACCACTTCGTAGTTTACATGACTCACGCGGCGTAACGCTTTATACGAAATATCTGCTTAGCAACTTTTCGGAGAGTCCAAGGCGACGAACAGGGGTGCAAACCCAAACTTGCTCTCCTGGACTGTAAGATACGTCTCGGTGGCGTATGTTGTAGCGTCGCGCATCTACCTGGTGCTGCAGACCAATGTGTCGCCGCGCGAGGTGGGGGAGCTTCTTCGGCACGCTCTGCGAATTCTTCGGCGTCAGTTAACTGATCGGCGTCACCACAAGGAAGCATAGCGTCCAACATCGTCTCAACTTCGCAGCCGTAAAGGAGGCGAAATGGTGTGAATCGCGTTGTCTCTTGAACGGCGGTATTAAAAGCGAACGTCACGTAAGGTAAAATCCTGTCCCATGTCTTTTGTTGGACGTCGATGTACACGGAGATCGTGTCGGTGACTGTCTTGTTTAGTCGGTAAGCCCACTGGTTTGCGGACGGTAAGCAGTCGTCTATCAATACCTGGTGTTGCTCAGTCGAAAGACTTCATCCGTAAGCTCCGCTCTGAATGCTGTACCTCTCTCTGTTATTACTGTAGAGGAAGCACCATGCCGCAGTACGATGTGACACATGAACTACGCAACCTAGGGAAGCTGTGGCCTGTGGGATCGTCTCCGTCTCGGCGTGGCGTGTCAAATAGTGTGTTGCGACAATCACCCACTTGTTGCCGTCAGTAGACAGAGGAAGGGGGGCCGAGAATGTCCATGCCGACTTGGTCAAATGGTTTGCGAGGTGGGTCACTTGGTTGAAGAAACCCTGCCGGCTTACTGGATGGTGTCTTCGGGCGCAGGCATTCACGACAGCTTTTGACGTACTGCTTCACGCTTGCCGAAAGTCCGAGCCAGTAGTATGTTTCGCCTACTCTGGCGAGTGTTCGCGAATAGCCTAGGTGTCCAGATGTGGGCTCGTCATGGCAAGCGAAGAGGACGTCGTCCTGCATGTCCCTCGGAACCACGAGGAGGTAGGCGTGGCTCGTAAAACGGGTGTTTTTCTTATACAGGACGTTGTCTCGAAGGCAGAAAGATGTCAACACGTGGGATAGATGGCGTAGTATAACTGCGCTACGTCCCTCTAAATAATCGATGACCGGTCGAATCTTTTCATCGTCTCGCTGCCGTTTGCTCAAGTCCGATGAGCTCAGAGCGCCCAAGAAACCGTCATCGTCCTCTGCGTCCTGACTGCCGAGATGAATGGGTGCACGCGACAGTGTATCAGCGTCTTCGTGCTTCCGCCCAGACTTATAGACGATGGTCACATCAAATTCATGTAGGCGCAAGCTCCACCGGGGCCAGTCGTCCTGAGGGATCACGTATGTTTCCCAACCAATAGAGGGCATGGTGGCCGTCACCACTTTGAGTGGACGACCATAGAGGTAAGGGCGAAAATTGGTGATCGCCTATACCACTGCGAGACGTTCTTTCTCTGTGGTCGTGTAATTCGCCTCGGCACGGGACAGTAAGCGACTGGCAGAGGCTATCACTCGTTCTTCTCCGTGTTGATGCTGGACGAGAACTGCGTCGAGGCCAATGTTACTGGCGTCAGTATGCACCTCTGTGTCAGCATCATCGTCAAAATAAGCAAGCACGGGTGCTGACTGCATGCGCTGTCGTGGTTCGGCGAAAGCAGCCTGTTGCTCATCAGCCCAGACAGACGGTGTGTCGTCTCGTGTAAGGCGGGCCAAGGGTTCCGCTATCTTCGAAAATATTTTAATAAATCGTCGATAACAGGCGCACAGGCCCAGAAAGCGCCGGACAGACTTCTTGTCGGTAGGAGCTGGATATGCGACCACAGCGGTAAGCTTGTCAGGGTCGGGTCGGACTCCTCTGGCGCTCACTACATGTCCGAGGAACTTGAGCTCTTCATAGCCAAAGTGGCACTTTTCTGGTTTGAGTGTAAGATGTGCCGATCGAATAGTTTCGAGTACACTCCGCAGGCGGTGAAGATGTTGCTGGAATGTTTCAGAAAAGACTACTACATCATCGAGGTACAGGAGACAAGCCTGCCACTTCAGTCCAGTTAGTACAGTGTCCATCATTCGCTGGAAAGTTGCCGGAGCTCAACACAAGGCGAAAGGAAGTACTCGAAATTCATTGAGGCCGTCGGGGGTCACAGAGGCCGTTTTCTCGCGGTCTGGCTCGTCTACCTCGATTTGCCAGTACCCGCTTTTTAAATCCAGATAGGAAAAATACTGGGCGCCGCGTAGCCTATCCAACGAGTAGTCGATGCCTGGCAGCGGGTACACGCCCTTTTTAGTCACGTTGTTCAGCTTCCGGCAATCGACACAAAAGCGTAGCGTACCGTATTTCTTTTGGACTAGGACGACCGGACACCACCACGCACTGTTGGAAGGTTCGATGACGCCGTCGTCAAGCATATCTCGTACTTCTGTGCGAATCGCTTCGCGTTCTTTTGTTGACATGCGGTAAGGCTGCTGGTGTATCGGGCGGGCGTCGTCGTAAGTGATGATCCTGTGCCTACTGATGGAAGTCTCGCGCACCTTAGAGGAACTGGCGAAGCGTGACTTGAATTCAAGCAAGCGCTTCCGCAGTGCTGTTTGGTTATCGGATGACAGATCAGAATTTATGTCGATATTGTCCAGTGACGTATCTGCGGTCTCCACTGCTTGAGATGTGAAGGAGTTCCGAACGTTTCCTAGTTCGTCTGCAAACGCTAACAAAGTGCCGCGGAAAAGGTGTCGATGTTCTTTACTGAAATTTGTAACAGCAGCTGTGATCGGCCATCGTGAATCTGTATGGTACTCTGAGCCGCGCAAACACCTTGCGGCAGCAGGTGTTCCAAGTTACCTTCTGCAATCACTTCACCATTTCGCAATCCACAGCATGTGACGTCTACTATTCGCGATTCCAACTGAGCGCTCGCCATCTAGCGGCCGCGCCTGGAAGCGACACTAACAGGGTCAACATTGAAAGGAGATATGTTTTCACGTTGCGCGCACTGAGAAGCGGCCGCATAGTTCCTTTATTTTCGCCATGCCGCACGCGCGAGCCCGAAAAAGAAGAAAGCGATGTCTAAAAATCATTGCTGTGTTCCACAATGCGTGGCATCGCGGTGGTAAGGTGGCAACGTATCGTTCTATCACTTCCCGAAGGATGCAGACGACGCGCGGCGGAGAACGGCGTAGAGCAGAAACTTACGCATTGGAAAGGAGGTGACGGACACTATGGTGGTTTTTTATAATCACTTCGCTCGCCACGACTTCATTCTTCCCGGTGAGTACACCATTATTTAGCGTGTGTACATTCTTGTCAATATTCGGACTTCTCAAAGAGTGGAGTATAGTTTCGTTTATTTTGAGCGTATGTATTTTGAGTGTATTTTGAGCGTATGCTTGCTTTCTGTGCAAGTCGTAGTGCTACCCATTCTCAAGCTGCTACCCGTACCCAAGCTGCGGTAATCCTTCCCCTAGAAAATTCTCGATTTCACATGTGTGTATATACACGCGCACAAACGCACGCGCTAATATACATAAATGACGGGTCTACGTTGCCGAAAAATTTCTCGCTACGCCCCTGCCACTGACGTACGTTTCTTCCACGTGAACTGTAGTAGTGAAACCTGAAATATATTTATTATGCACAAACGTACGGTGCTTATGCCTGCGTTTGCTCTGCGGTGTCTAGAGACGGTGCTGTGTTCTCATTAAACGCGGCGCGCTGACAGTTTAGGATCGTCAGCTCCCAAAAAAAATTTCAGAGGAACTGCAAAAAGCGATTGTTCCAGCTTTTGGAGCGTTCGACTTGCTGTAGCATCGCTTGGCTCCTTTCCGACACAGTGCAGCGCAGCTTATGTTGAACAGGCTTGTTTCGGAGTGATGCATTTATCAACATTCCACCGAATAAACGATCGCTAATTTTCGGAAACCTAACGTGGTAAACTAAAAATTAATTTACTTTGAGTAGTTATGAGTTCCTTAAATTTATTAGTACTTCCACCAGCGTGATATGGCTGACATTTTTTTGGGGGGTGGGGTGGGGCTCAACCACCCTGTACTTTAGTACGCGCGTGCGTAGCGTGCGTCAATATATATGTTCGTGCGTGCGTGTACACATTATGTTCGTGCGTGCGCAGTGTGCGTGTATATATCTTCTTCGCATATCAAATACTGCCAACAGGAACAAGCGAGTGTTTGGAAGCACACGACCTTATTTGCCTTATCTCAGGATACACTGACACAGGCATAGCTCCGTTCTGTAATCAAGTGAACTGTGTGCGCATTCAGCTTTTGACGAGACAACAGAACAGAATAGGATGCATGCAATCGGCAACACGACTCGCAGCGCAGAGTTAGCTCGAAAACTGTGAAGGCCTTGCCTGTGAAGGCCTGCCACTTGTGCGCTGCAGCAACGCAGACAAGTGTTTGCACCTTTCGGAGAGGCCCGCTACACATGAGCAGTTGCCTTCTTCAACCTCGGGCGCTGGACAGGTTCTTCAACTTGAAGTAAAATTGATGCGGTTCGCCGAAGAGTTAAACTGACTTAGAATAGAAAATTGAGCGAATTGGTATTGATTCATATTTAGGACTGTGCAGCGCTCACAAAAAAGACGAGGGACAGAAGAAGTGCACGAGACATGCGCTGTCTCGTGCACTTCTTCTGTCCCTCGTCTTTTTTGTGAGCGCTGCACAGTCCTAAATATGAATCGCCGAAGAGGCTCGATGTTTGCGCGCACATCACAACTATTTCCGATGTTTCGCCAGTGAAATCCTTTATGCTGATGAGAACGAGGGGGTCGGCGGCCAGCACCCTTTCGCCTTCGACGAAGCAACGCGATCCGACGCCACAATCAAGAAACTTTAGCACAGCGCCAAGCGAAAGTGCCGCGTTGACCCTGTTAAGCGTAGCCATCTTAGTTTTTTCGATCAGTGTTGCCAGCACACGGAGCGTTTTATGGAGTTGTGAATAACGCTGGCTCGCGGAGGGAGCGTTACACAGTCCGCGGAAACACGAAGAACTTTAGCTCGGTCGGCTGAGAAGGTGATGCGACGCTCTTGAAAATCAATTACAGCTCCAGATATATTTATATATAAGGACACCGCATAGGGTGAATAGTCCTGCGCAAAGATGGCAGCAACAAGCTCATAATAAACGCTGGTACTCGGTATGCACTCCTTTAAAGCGGCGTAAAAGACGAAGAGAAACGCAACGCTAGGGATGGTAAAATCGATGAACGATTAATCTGATTAATCGATTAAAGGTGCATGGTTGATCGATTAATCGTAATCGATTTGCACCTTTCAGTTAATCGAATTAATCGATTGAACCTTTGCGATTAATCGACTACGGTAACTGCCACCTCCACCCCCCAATACCACCCCTCGGCCAGTGCGCATGAGTGCGAGGCGAGCGATGCCAAGACGCAGAAGTCGAGCGCACCTAATATTTTTCACTACAGCGCACATTTATACGCTAGTAGAACGAGCCCAAAGCCATCTTCGGCCCTACCCCATAGAGGCAGAAATGAACTCGCCCTGGTCTCCGTCGCCTACGGCTCCCACCTCCAAGCCCTCCCCAAGGCTTCAAGCGCAGGCAGGAGGTGGCCCTACCCCGACGAGGCAGAAATGTACTTGCCCGCTTCTCTCCGCTCACAGCTTACTGCATTCACCTCCTCTCGCCCTCCTTTCTAACCATCGTGCGCTGGTTAACCATCGGCAAACTACACGTGGTGCTTACTTGCTATACTGCCTTATTATTACATTCCGGTCTGCATATATACTGCTTCCTTTGTCATGTCGTAATGGAGAGCACGCGCAAGAGGAGCACTGTGTGGACGTTGTTCACAGAAGATTCGAAAACGACGGCTGCCATGTGTGATAAAGGTGATAAGCAGTAGCCGAAGCCAGGGACGGAAACTCAAATGGTCATGACTAAAATTACAATGTTGAAGACCCTGTTCCCGAAGGCACCACTACTATTCATAGTGTTTTTTTTAACACGAAAGTGTTTTATGCCGGGGTCCACCAAGATTTCAGTGACTTATTTCTGTCACGGAAATGACGTCGAAAAAATACACATGATCAGAAGACAAAGAAAAAAAAGTTCCGTCAACGGGAGTCGAACCTACGACCTCTTGGTCCGCGACAAGAGATGCCGGGCACGCTATCCACTGCGCCACGGTCACATATTATGCAGGTTTTACAAAAGCGCCTTTTATATCTACCACTGTCCTCCCACAGTGCTCTTGCTAAAGTGAAGAATGCATTATGACCGTGAAATCCACGATTTGTTTCTTCAAAGCGTCGTTTCTACACGTCCGTGCCATTCGGTGCGTTTCGAGTAAGAAAAGTGCAGTTTTGTCGACGCATTAACACACTGTCAGGTGGCGACCTTACACGCTAGCGTCGGCCTCGCTCATAGCATCCATCCATACAAAAAATAGCTCTCCAACGCGCGAGTTCTTCGCGTGGCCATAACTGCGCGTTTCAAACTAACGCTCGCCCCGCGAAAAAATCGCAGCCGGTCAAAGGGAAAGACGCGACGCGCGTTGCGTTACCCTCTGGTAGGGCAGTAGTGTTCAATAATTCTAACATGCCCCGAGTAGGCGACCTTAGCCTAAGTTCGGCGTCCAATCAGTGACGCTCTTCTGATGTCACACCGCTTTCTCTGATTCCGCTCTCACCGTACAGCTATACCACAAGCATCTGTGACCACAAGGGCTTGTTTAATCATTGATCATGAACGTTAGTCGT